>UXSR01005505.1:21747-66692 GCA_900604375.1 Mesocestoides corti
ACAACCTTACCGAGAAGCGGAGTAAAAGACAGGATTTACCAGCTCCAGAATCCCCAATAAGTAACAGCTTGAAGAGATAGTCACTAAAGATAAAAATACAGACGTTACAATGACCGAATTTTAATATAAGAACTAATAATATGAGCAATTGCACACTAGTCGGGGTTCATCTTGAATAATTCAGTAAACGCGGGCTTAACACGAAGTGATAGAAGTGAAAGTTCAAATCAAGTTAGGAATAAATTAGCCAAAAAAACTCAAAAAAGTATTATGGCTATTTTTATCCTAAACCATATTAAATTGAAATATAAATCTACGTAACAAAAAATTACATGTGAGTGTACAAATGACAACAAATGCCTTATTTATTATCATTTTAGTTTTCTCACTCAGCAGCAATTTAGAGCATCTAGGACCAATCCTAATTGATCTCGCTTAAACCTTAAAAAAGATTTTCAATTTGAAGATGGAATCAGAGTCTCTGTGATCTGCAACACTAGGACAAATAAACAAATATAGTGTTTTTGCTAAGAAACCTAGACTCGCTCAATATCAGTCTAGAATTCTGGATATCTCTGAGCATTTTAGTAATAATTGTGTCTGTAAATTATTACAAATGCACATAATCCAGGGTTGCCTAGTCAATAATGCTGATAATATGCTAATATTTTGAACGTTTTCGGCTATTTGTTTCAAGATCTAAGGTTCAAATGCATAATCTGGCGGTCCATGACACGACTTAATTGGTTTTATATCTGTTCTATGTGAGCTCTAATCACGCCTTGCATGTCAATGATGCTTTAAAATAGGGTATAATTTGGTTTGCATAAAATTTTTGAGAAAAACAGTTTGATTGGTTGACTCCGTGAAATGATACAAGATTTTCGTATTTTTCAGAGACAGTCGTAACCTTTTTTACTAGATTGCTTGCCAAAAAAAGGAGAGTGAAGTCATTTTTATTACATATCTGAGACAACTCGATGCCGTTTAGACCGCTATTTCGTCAAGCTGAATAATTTGGACTTTTAATCATGATGAGTGTAACACGGAATGTCCGACTTGTGCTTGGATATATTTCCGACGTCAGTATATGGATAAAGAGACGAATTTACTAGTGGGAACAGGTTTGTAAAATGAGTTCATGTTCTAATAATGGGCTGGATTCGTGTGAATGATGGTGGACTCTTTTACTGAAACGAGAAACCCAGGACAACGGCTTTGCCAAAGTAGCACCAAAAAACCACCAACTTCCAGATAGGAAAATATTTAAGAAGTCACAATCTTTGAAGATCTAATAAATACGCCATATGATTATATTAGGGTGACCACTTGTAAAGTTTCTATTTAGCTCTCTAGATCGAAAAATGTCCGTCATGTGATAGTGCGACTCTTACAAAATATACGCATGAGAGAAAAATAAGGAGACCGATGTAGAGTATGAAGTTTCTCGATGGTCAAATGCTGTTGCAATCATGATAAGTCCGGGAAAAATTTATTGGACAGGAAAGCTATAATATATGAAAACAGTCGAATATGCCGTCATTTGAATAATTAAGTGAAGGCATATGCATAGGTTTGCATTGTCCGACGTATCCGCTGCATGTGAGATGGGATGGATTTTACAACAACATAAGACAACAAAGCTGATGTACGTACAATATTACAATTCCTCATCCAAACCTGATTTTTGACAACGTCAGAAGTTTACATGGACTGAATCAGATTATCACAAGGAGTCATACGCAACTGTTCCTTCGCACTTTAATAACAAATACCCTTACATTTGGTAAATCCGAATATATGTACTAAATTCTTAAAAATAAAAAATTATAAAAGATAATTCTATGAGAAATAATTTCAATGACCGATTAATATTGCCAAATGAATAGTAGTCAATAATGACGATTTGGAGAGCACTAAAACAGTGAGATTGTGTTGTTTGAAAGTCTGTGCTAGGCAGGCACGCTGCAAATCCATTAGTAACCTGACAAATTGCGCCTTAACGTACTACGAAAAATGTTAAATTAAAAATTCTATACAGTGAAACACATATCAAAGTTCTTACTTGGTAGTAAATAGTTAGAATAAAAGGAACTTGTGAAATCGGAATTTTTTAGGTCCATCTGGAGGAGAATAAATTGAACTACAGTCTTATGTGTCTTTAGAGCATGCGGAATGCTAAATTCATTTTTCACTACGTTGCCTTCTTTTTTTTATACCAACACCAAGCAAGTGTAGTTTTAATGAAAATAGTTTGGCATAGTGCGTGAGTGCTGCATAAATTTCGATTGGAAATCATAGCCCTTATAAATTTTTTTTATATCGAAATGCAATTAGTAACTACATAATGGGAGTAGACGCGTTTTCCAACCTCTCTCGGCTTTTCAGAAAAATCTTTATGCTAACCGCCATGCACTTCTTTTCCTGTTTAGCCAATGTTGTATAACCTACCTCATCACTGTTGATGTGATGTTTTGTAGGGTTCGACCGACGTCCAATGTTTCACTTATCAGATTACACCAAACGCGTTTCGTCTCAGGCATGGTTGCTAAAATTCTCGCTCGTGTCCTGAAATTGCGCTACCTTGTTTTTGGGGCTGGTGTCGGGGGAGCTTATGCTGTAAATCAGGTCAGCCTATACTCTTCTTGATTATCTTTACTATAGAAATATGATGAATTCAAGAGTTCCCTTCCTAATTTTGGATATTTAAAGCACTATCTCCCTGATGAATCTGAGGTTCGTTCGTTATTTGCAACTCTAAAGGGCGCTTTGTCGCGGACTTCTGCCGACCTCTCGGTAGGTTCCTAAGATATCTGTTTTATGTAATTTTTCAATCAGGCTAATGAAGGGACATCAGAAGGTGCGTCAACAGATCAAACACGTTCTGGACAAGCCAAGGGTAATATGGCGAAGTAATTTTCTTTATTTACCTTAGGAGGGTTAGTCCCATTAGAGGAGGTTGATAAGGTAGTAAAATATGACCTCTCTCCATTGTGTTAGATACGAAAAGAGTCAGAAAAAATCATTGAAGATCTCAGAGCTGAGCTTATCAAAACAAAAGTAATTGTGGTGGATATCCTTTTCACTTCTTTTCAGTTGCAATACCAAAAGACCATGAATGATTTAAAAAATGATAATAGGACTCTGCGTAAACAACTTCTTCTGAAGTACCAAAAGACATCACAACCGGATAGGATCAAGGTTAGTAGTCTACTGTTTGCTAAATGTATCTTATAGAAAACTCTTATTGATATGTACTCTGAAGTCCTTGATGAACTCTCTAGTCTTGATACAGACTACAATGTACAGGTTAGTAAAACAGGCGGGGATGTCGTGGTTGCTCCTTTATCGTTAGTTTCTGAAGTCTGTATAACTTTTTAGGATCATTTGCCAAGGGTAGTCGTGGTTGGGGACCAAAGCTCTGGCAAAACGTCTGTATTAGAGATGATTGCTCAAGCTCGCATCTTTCCTCGAGGGTCTGGTGAAATGATGACCCGTTCTCCTGTCAAGGTCACTTTGTCTGAAGGCCCTTACCACGTCGCATCTTTTCGCGACAGCCCTAAAGAATATGATTTAACGAATGAATCAGAACTAGCCGGTCTGCGAAATGAAATTGAGGTATTTTTGGTGTGATTAGCGGTGAGCTTCTGCGCTTGTGTGTTTAAATATTTTTTTGCCTCAAAGCTCCGAATGCAAGGCCTAGTTTCAGACGGTAAGACTATTAGCACTGAGGTCATCTCACTCAGTGTCAAAGGACCTGGGCTGCAGCGAATGGTGCTAGTTGATCTTCCTGGAATAATATCAACTCAAACCACTGGTATGGAACACGGAACCCGCGAAAACATTCGGAAACTTGCAAAACAATACATGGATAACCCTAACGCTATTATTCTTTGCATTCAAGGTGGGAGTTCTGATGTAAAACACACTTTAATGCATTTTTTTGTGTTCTAATGCTACTTTTTTCAAATATTAGACGGTAGTATTGATGCAGAACGAAGTAACGTAACCGATCTCGTCACTTCTGTTGATCCTCATGGGAAACGAACCATTTTTGTTCTTACCAAGGTTGATCTAGCAGAAGCTAATCTCTATAATCCAAACAGGGCAAGTCCCTTAATAATTAACTGTCGCATCCGAGACTTCAATGCTCAAACTTATCTATTCTTCTTCATTAGATTCGTGAGATTCTTGAGGGACGGTTATTTCCCATGAAGGCTCTTGGTTACTACGCTGTTGTAACGGGGAAAGGTAAGCGTTTTTTACTAACCGCTAAGCCAATTTAGTTTTCATCCACTAACGCTCATTTTTCGCAGGTTCGAAAGACGAAAGTATCGAGAGCATTAAAGAGTACGAGGCCGAGTTCTTTAAAAAGTCGCGTCTTTTTCGTGAGGGGGCACTCAAACTCTCTCAAATGACCACCGAAAATATGAGCAAGGCAGTCTCCGAACGATTCTGGAAAATGGTCAAGGATTCTGTGGAGCAGGAAGCAGATACTTATCGGGGTAAGATTGTATTGAACAATAGTCCTGTCTTTATTTAAGGTAAACTTATTTCTGTCGTGAGAATTTTTTCCTAACCACTGTAAATTTTTTTTCTAAGCAATATTAGCTAGTTGCTCAAAAGTTTTTAATTTTGTAAGGCCAACATATCACTTAACTTTACACCTCCTCTTTTCCTATCGTTCATTGCTTTAGCATCGCTGCCGAATTATTTTATCGTAAGTGCCCCGTGTCATTGTCGGTTGTAAATGTAGCATCATGGCAGCCGTCGGATCGGCGTATTCAGATAAGTTTGCTGCAAAACTTTGGGCGTCGCATCTCGTCAGACCAACATTTGACGTGGTGGTAGGTCAGATTCAAAAAGCATACGTCAACCGCAAGTAATATGCTTAGGGCATATTTGCTTTTTCACAAGTGGATCTGTGATATTCAGTAGGAAGATGTGAACGCCCACAACCATTGTCGCAGATTGATATGGTGCTTTATTGTACACTGTCGTAACTGGAATTTTAGACATTGCTTTCTATTTACACAGCAGTGATAATGGTTTTCCGTCATTATATATCTTTTCCTATTTCTATCCTGGCTTAGTCTGCTAGGTTTTGATCTTTGTGTTGCAATCTCTTTAATTCAATTTTTACAACGCCCTTTCAAAGGAAGATTTGCTCAATTCAAACACGTCTCTTCTAGTGTAATTCTTGTAATTGTTTAATGTTTTTACGTCCACAAGACCCGCTTGAACAGGCTGCTGCTTCTTCTACTTGGTACTTTTTTTTGCAAAGTCAAGTGAACACCATGCCTCTTTGATTTAAGTTTTTGGTTCATGGCATGTTTTAACTATTTTTTTCATCCTCAAATTTGTCAGTCAATGCAAGCTCGCAACATTAAAAAACATTCGGCATTGCGACAATTTTCTTCAAGTAATGCTAATTTGATGTGTTGGTTATCTTTCTCTTCCATGCAAAGGAAGCAGTGAATTGTATCGTATTTTCGTCTTTATTCTAAATACTTTAGTGTTATTTACCATTCTGTGTTTCTTTAATAACTGTAAGTACTCGCAGCCCACTTTTGCGTAATACAATTGCATGACCTGACTGATTCAGCTATCCGCTACAACTTGGAAACCGAATGGAAGAATACATTCCCACACCTGCGTGAAATGGACTGTGAGGAGTTATTCGATAAAGGCCGGAACGAAATTCTTGATAACCTCGTTAGCCTGAGTACCGTCCCTTCGGTAACGTGGGAGAAAAAAATTAAGGAACGTCTATGGCAAAAACTCCAGCCCTATGTCTTCGAGACAATTTTCGAACCTGCACGATTGAAGACCAACCTAGGGTATGCGTTTCTATGAATCAGTCAGCTGTTCAGATAGCTACTTTATCAGGGTTCAGTAAATGCGATTTTTCGTTCAGGTCTTATCAAACCTTCGTTGATGTTCTTCTTCGAGATTGGTCGCAACATGAGCTACCCCAAACATGCGTCCAGGTTGGTTGGGAGGTGCTTTACGATGAGTTAGAGCGGGCCGCAAAGGAAGCCGAACATCACCGGGGATATGATTACATTTTTGACAAACTAAAGCAGGAGGTCATCACACAGACACGCAATCGCCATCAGTGGGACGGAAAAGCAACCACGCGTCTGGTGAGGCATATGCACCACTTTTAAAAGAACGAAGGGGACTGAGGGACCAAATCGGTTACCTACTCTCCCTGACTTAATTCCAAATTTTATCTACTTTTGAGTAAATTTGCAACTAACCCTATTAGTTGCCACGGATTGCATCAATTATGTCACAATAGCTAAAAGCTCTGCACCTCAGCCAATGATCCTCTTGCCTATGTTGTCTTTGATTCATGAAAACTTGTGTTTATATATTCATGTGGTGAGGCTAAAGTGAAAAACTTGGCTATAATTTTAATTGTAATTGCCCTTCCGTATTGTAAACTTTCTGGTAAGCATCAATTTATAACGTCTCATCATTTAGTTGCCTTCGGTAATAAAGTCGGCACAATTTATGCGCAATAGGACCAAACTGCGGTTTTCCTGGAGCGACCAGCTAGTTTACCATGTGCAAAAGTGAACATTCGTTTTGCTCTCTCAAGGTCTCGTCAACGTTCCTAACCGCTGTGTGGGTCCCGTCTCTGTCCACACTCCATGCGTTGACGTTTCACTGCATTAAGACTGCATGAAGCGCAAATAAGGCTTTGACGTTAATGTTCTATTTTCCAGAGAGTTATTCAAGCAACAACACTCGACGACCACACTGTGCACACAAAGGCTCAGTGGGATGCTGCTGTCAATTTCCTTGAAGATGCCCTATATTCTCGCATCAAGGAAGGTTAGTATTTCATTTGCTACGAAAAGCGTATGTTCGCAACTAATAGTCAAAGTAGGTCAACATCACTGTTGTTTAATTTGATAAATAGAACCAAACGAGAACTCGGTTTTCTGTCGTCTTATGTAGTTGGATGAAGGCGATCGACTTTACTGGACCATGTACCACGGAATTTTTTTTGTTTTCATTGGAGACTGCAAATACAAGTTCCGCCGTCGTGTTTAACAACTTGTTAATCGAAAATGCTTAATCACGATCCACGTAGCCGCGATGGACCTTCTCTCTTGCAATTTCATCATGTAGTTGCCGTTTGAATTTGGTGAGGTGATTTGTTTATGATCATGTGAACCGTAGATAATAGTCTGTACTCTTGCCGAAGATAGAGGGATACTGATTCCACTTTAGGGCTCCTGGGCACCCTCTAATTGAAATTAGAATCCTATCCTTCACATCGAAAACAAACCCCCATAACTGCACGGATTCTCCCCTCCGCTGTGTGCCCATCACGTTCACTTGTGTTGTCTTGTGATTGAAATCGAAGTAACCCTTCTCTGTCGTTAGTTTGCTCTGATTAAACACTTTTGGATGCCAAGCCTGATCTCGACACTCGTCCCTACACGTTTCTATCCCATACTCGATTGCCGAACGTTGCATTTTGAGCCGTTTTGGGTTCTGGTGCGGTTGCATGTATTCTGACGCTCCCACTAGCGAACTGCTTTCTGTTTCGTCGCCTGCAAGAAACCATCTAGCTGAATTGCCTTCACCATTGAAACTATTTTAGCATCTAACTTTCCGCAGTGTGTATTCTTTTTTTTAAATCATCGGATTAGTTTTGTGAGACTTTGTAAATCCGTTAACTGTCGTCATATTGATACATTTGTTAAACATTTGCGTCCATTCATTTGCGTTTTTTTGTCAAGATTGAAAGTTTCAGACAATACTAATGGCTTCCGTTGCAAGTTCTGAAACACCATTGATCGACATTTCTATTCACGCTGGATTTACTCTTGAGCTCGTTGCAGTGCTTGCATTTTCATGATTTAGCATTGATGAGACGGCTTTGGTTCAAGAGTGCTGACATCTTAGAGCTCGCTGTTTTCCTATTACTCCTGTTAGTGGAGCTTTGTATTTCTATCTTAAACCCTGTAACTTGTGATCCTACATTAACTCGATCCTATGTCAGCAGCATCCTGGAGCACCTACTTCTATTTTTGTGCATTCGGATTTTTTTTTAAAGTTAATTTGCAGTGTTGCCTAATTTTTTACTAGTTCTGTAAACGAGATTCCCTCAGAAGTCATTGCATATACCACGTCTTTTGCTTTTCTAGTAAACCAAGCTATCTCAGACCTACGTGGACCAGGCTTGCTTTCGCGCTGGGTGCACTGGACCAACCAGACAGACGACCAGAGGAAACGTGTTGCAACGATCGATGAAATCCTTCCTATTCTTGCCTCACAGCAGGTATGTGATAAACCCGTTTAACTCGAAAACCGGAGTATTTATACTGCATTTTCGTAAAGTACTTTAAAATTATTCTATGCGATTATTTATCCAGAAAACCAGATGCGTCGAGTGTATTGGTTAGTTAACTGGTTGAAGGTTGATCTGAGAAGAGCAAAATTCAAGGACTTGGAGGTCGCATTTGAATCCCTTTTGACTATACTGCTTCAGCTAAAAAAACTGTTTTAGGAGACTTTCAAGGACCTTCCTTAGTATCTACTTCGAGCTAGGACAAGATTTTCATTTTAAAAATGCCTGGCAGATATCCACACTCCTAAATATATTTTCATTATAGCGACCAACTATTGAAATGTCTGCCGATGACGTAACTACGGTTCGCCGAAACCTCCAGGCCAAGAAATTTGCCGTCTCCAACAAATTTGTGAGCCTCCCATAACAACTGTATTTCGCATTCGATCTAACAACCAAGATGAATTTTCTACGTCTATTTAGAACTGTCTTACTTAAAGTGTACTTCTCGAACTATCATTTTTGCATGCTTTTTAACGTTTATTTATATTTTGCTCGTTTTCCGATTGCTGACATTTTTACCGGATTACATCCACTTGAGATCATTCGACAAAATACCGTGACAGCTTCAACCTCCATTCTATGTGGAAGTTTGTGTGTGTGTGTGTGTGTGTGTGTGTGTGTCAAGGCAAGCATCAAATTAGTGAAATATATCATGTCAAGTGGCGAATTGCATTCAAAGCAAATACCCAACAGAGACTTGTAGTACCAGTTTACATCGGTTCCTTCGACGTCTTTTGCTCTGTATTTTCTATGAAAGCAAAAATGCTGTTGGAGCTCTTGTAAGATTATCGGTAGCAGAAACCCATTCAGAATGCGAGTATGCGAATGTATTAAGAGTCACCACCTTCCCAAAACAATGCAGGGGACAAGGCCTCATGCAGAAAGGACAGTGACATATGACCGAAGACTAAAACCTTATCAGAATGCACCGCTTATATATACTCTTGAGTGATCTTGATCTCGCGAGTCCAGTGATTAACAATAACTGAGGAGTTGCTTGAGATCAAACATGTGGATTTCGTTAGGAAGCTCGGTAGCATATGTCTCGATATGAAACCAAGCAGCCCTACTAACAGCACCTGATTCACTTATGTGGTTATTAATTAATGTTGGTGGTTAGTTTGTTGCCACCCCTTTCCTCTTCTGGGTGTATGCTCACAAATAAATGACTCCTTTCAGATCCGAAAAACCTACGCACCACTTGTTAAGCAAGTAAATCTCGCCCATGCCCTTTCTGCCTGTCAGTACTGCCGTCGCTGCTTCTACTACTACCAACAGGGCTTCATGGGCCTTCTAAACGAAGAGGAGGGGGAAGGAGGTGGCGTTGAACAGGATGCGGAGTTGGCGATTAATGCGACACGTCCCTTGACTGCTGCTCTTTCTTCCAAAGACTCCAACCAGTCATCTATTCAACACGACGAAGATGCACCAACAGCGTCTGACCGGGAGAAAACGTCTATTGCGACTTCCTCGCCTAACCTCGGAACTGACTACATCGACTGTCGAGAAGTTGTGCTTTTTTCACGGCTCCTTCGGATGATCGAGGCTTCTAGCAATTCACTGAGACAACAGCTAGTCAATGATGAAAGTGAGGGGCTTTAAAACTTAAGTAGTCACTTGTATCAGTATTATAATCCCCGCTAAACTAATCACGGCTAAGCATGTTGATAGAAGATAAAATAAGCTCGCATAAGCGGTAAAAGATACCTTGATGTCAGACCACTGGTTTTACCCGTATACGGCAGCATCAATAACCCACTAACGACACATTTCTATCTGAAATAGTCTAGGGCTAAGAGTCGCCCTTTCCACTAGGCAGGAAGAAGCCACAGAGGGTATAATCTGATCATCAAAATGTTCCACTTTGGTATCTTTCCGCCGTCTTTGAATGTTCGAAGAGGCTTCGTGACGACTTGTTGATTGTCTTGCTCATTTGTTGAAAGCTTGCAGAGCTTCATTTACAGCATCAAGTAGCCCCCGCGCTTTATAACTCAATCCCCAACAAATAATGCGAGCCTGGCGTGTGCATGTGCAGTGGGATTCCCCGCCCGTTTCAAACCTTACATGAGTTGCATTCATGCACTTTGGTGTGCTTTAAATATAACGTTGGCTTTTCCAGTGTTATGGCCTTAAACCTGAACGATGTGGACAGGTGCATCCGCTTCGGGATACATTTTAAACTGCTTTTATTGCCTTAATTGTTTTCAAACCTGTAAAGAGTACGCTCTGGTGGAACCCTGGCCAGTGCTTCCACAAGTCGAAGTTTTAATAAAAGTCGTGTTTTACTGGATTTCAAAGCATTCAATGCGTTGGTAATCTTGTCCACAAGTGTCTTCACGCGCCATCCACCCAAGGAGTATTATTTGGTGCTCTAATGTTTATTTTATTGATTAGTGTTCCCTTTATAGTTCGACGGATGGAGCAACAGGTAAAGGCGGTGCTGAATGAGATATCAGAGGACCCCATCCGCCTCAACACTCTCATAACTGGAAAACGCGTCCAGTTGGCCGAAGACCTGAGTGAGCACTTTCTCTCTACTGCCATACGTTTCACGGTCTTTTGTTTAATTGCAAGGCCAACATGACATTCGAATCATTTTCGATCTCTCAAGTTGTCATTTTTCGTGTTGACCGGCGATAATTTTTGGATCCAACCCACCAATGCTCTAGTTTTTGCGCAGGGCGCCTGTTTCGTAGTAAGAAGACACCCCAGTTGCCAGCACGTGCGTGCACTCGGACGTCTCGAACAGACCGCCTGAGTGCACGCTCGAGCGCAGTGGAAGCGGACCAGTGGCAGACTTCTTGCGAACTCCGTGTGCGTTTGTGTCCATTTCGGTAGCTTGCAATCACAGATAATTTGAGTAACGGTGAGGCAGTATATGCAAGTACCTGAATGGCGGGAATAAATGCACAACGCTAAGCAATATTTCACCGTATGTGTCATTGTGGCCCTTGAAAGCTTCTTTGATGTTGATAATGCCAGGGCAGTTTCATGGAGGTGACTTTTTTCTCTGTCTAATAGAACGAACGCGACACATTCAAGAGAAGTTGGAGGAATTTATTGCCGCCTTAAACAGCAGTGACTGATGCTCTCGCCTCTCGTGTGCGTTCAAGCGTCGCTAAGCTGTGATGATGACTTGTGTGGAATATGCTTTGTTATGCCATAATGCTTCCTAATAACCCCACTCCCGCTTTCTCTACCCCTGTATTCTAGCTTTTGTGTAGCCGGAGTGTTGTGTAGTTGAATAAAATGCAATAATGCAGTCTGCTTATTACACTGATTTCTTTATTTCGACTTAACGTCACAAACCGAAGTAAAAATAGGCATTTTAAATCAGACCTAGACCGATATTGCTCCTGTTATTTCGAGCTGTACCCTTACTAGGAAATTAACAACGCTCTGTAACGTATCAGCTTGGTGATCTGAATTCTCGTTTTGTCTTAAACCAGAGACTTTGAAAGTCACCATTGTCTGTTGTTAGTTAGCATTAGTAATACTTGTACTAACAGCAGAACTGTCATTAGCTAGTCCTGTAAGCCGTGATTTTTTTCATTACACGGATTCTACACCTTGGGGCTGATATATGCATGTCAAAGTAAATTGACTGCTAAGGCAATACCTTAGGTAACAGTTAATTGTTAAATTTCCGTGCGCCTTTAGTGATCCAGTTTTGAAGGTTTTCATAGGAAAACTTGAGGAAAGTATAATTTCGGCTTTCTTATTGGATATCGTTATTTTTCCTTTGAAGAACTGTTATCATCGTCAAAAGTTTTGCGGATTTTCTTGCAAAATTGGATGGGTTTGTTTAGGAAATAGGACTTCACCACCAGGCTTAGCCCTATTCTAAAAGAGGATACTTAGTGAAAAGCCAGGGCCTAATACAGCGAATTTGGGTTAGCGCGGTTAAATCCCACATGTGGCCCAGATTCAAACATTCGGTGTAATGGAATTCGAATCGGAGGATTAAAGGTTTGGTGAAGAGACTGGATCGGAAATCGCCGGTGACTGCACCTCACCATAACGTCTACTTTAGAACGTACTAGCCGGTTGGTTCACTGCCAGTCGCCACCTACGTGGCAAATCAGTGCAAGCATCATGAGACAGTGCTAATGTCATGTGCACGAGCCAAGATGGCTGCCGCTCGAATGTATTTGCGCCTCCTGCTGCACGAACTCAGTCGCTCATCTGTCCGCTGCAGTCTCGGGCCACGCTGTTCATGGATAAAGTTTAGGCTGAAACGGCCTGGGCCTCAAGTGTATAGACAGGAGCTTTATAAGAAGGAACAAAATTCCTCCAGCGACTCCCGATAGGAAAGAAAATGTTTCTCAACTAATGAGGTCTTTTCAGAAGACCGTTTGGGTGGATTTAAGCGGAATGGACTTTGATGGAGATCCTATCAACTGGTCGAGTTTTTCAAAGCGAGTTAACGCCAAAGCGTGGACTCGGTAAAAAAGGGTTTTTTAAACATTTTAGACCCCTGTATTCGGAATTTACTTCTATGCATTATTCACAAGCATCGATAGCACACACGGAAACTCTTCAGTACTCGGATAGAGGGCGTCTGCCGAACAGTTCTTGCGGTGTCAGTAAAGCCTGCCTTGTTGCACCTGCCTTCTCCACTCTAGACCTCGGGGTTTCTAACGGTCAATCTGCTGTCGCCTGTCTTTTCATGAGTGCTTTCGGATGGCATTGGGTCAAGGAGATCAGTTGCCTCAGATATCACGTTGGGATTACCAAAGTTCATGTCGCATTCACTGTTTTGCAACCTCGCTAGTTTATTGCACTTAGCACTCAAGAACGAAGGGAAGATGGTGCCAGCAGACAATAAGACAAAAAAATTGTGTGTGCTGTCGATGTGGAATTCTCTTACCGAGTGCCTGCGAATAAGACGGCAAGCTGATCGTGGGAAGCAATGGAAGGATAGAGCGAGGTATATCTGTTTGAACAGTTCTTACTCACACTCTTTAGATATTAATCTACCGCAAGCCATATTCGCTAATGCCGCCATTTTAAGCTTGATAGGAAGATAATACAAGATGGATGAAGGTTGACCGAATTGCGGGGTTTGTGGAGCAGGAAGAAGGCGTTATGTTATGGACGACTTTTTTTAAAGTCTGAAGCACCTTCAAAAGTCGCAAGAGGAAGGAAGCAGAATGGAATCATGCCTTCTCGGGGAATATCCCTAAAGGAGAATCCTTAATGACAATTTCAATACAAAGTACTGAAACAAATCGTTGTCAGCTAGGTTTCCTTTGGGAATGGTGAAAAATTTGATGGATCTGTGTAATTGAAACTGCGTAAGATGATAGATGCAAGATATTAATGCGCCCTGGCTAAGCTTCAAGTGGTTGGTTATGCTATTCTGGAACCCTTCAAATTAACTACTCACGGGGGACTGAGAATATTGGCCCTTGCGTTCTGCATATTTTCTGTGTGTTCTTATTTGTAAAAAGATAACCAGGGTGTAATATTGGGAAACAGTCCATAAGTCGGTGATCTGTGGTTAAGCATTTCACCGGCAGATACAGGTGACATTAAACGAGTCCGATGCGTCTAAACGTTTTAAAGGCTGAAGTATGGGACAGCAAACGGCACAACTATAATTCATGTCTTGTCCTACACATTTGTTTGCTTCAGCAAACAAAACGTTGGAAAGTTGATTTAAAATTTTTACTCACTGCCTTAATAAAATAATTTCTTGTGACGAAGTAATTACATGGAAACCAAATTTGGCGTGGCTGCATACTGGGTAGCTTTCAGTAGCTTCTTGCCACAAATAAGAATCACAGAAGCACTGCTGAATTGCAAATGAAAGGTACTAGAATACCCAAACCAGTTTAACCATCATCAAACAATATGACAAATTATTAGCAGGGACGGTTGCGTAGCGTTGTACCGTATCCAAATGTTTTTATGTGACTTTCTTATAGGGAGGTAGCTAAAAATAGTTAGGTCAACAACGACATTGGTGAAATTTGTAAGACTCATAGACACCAATTTTCTGCTTTTAATCTAAAATAAAGGTTTCGTTAGTATTGGTATTAACTACGCAACGCTAATTATGATGCAGATTTTGTTAATTGAATTAAGTCGTATTTGGGTTAAAAATTCCGTGTTTTGAAATTGTCTCTGTGTGGATTGTATTTTAGTCTCTTTTAACTGATAACTGGAGAAAACGGAAATCACACTGCGCAGGTAACTCAAACATGAACGGAAAATAGGGTTTCGTAAACTGACGAGCCTTGCGGCAAAGGGTAACAAAAAATACTCTTGTCGGTAGATCGAAGAGGATTTCAAATCAAAACTGTTTGTCTAGGTATTTCTTTGTCAATTTATCTCAAGTGTTTCTGCATTATGGAGGTGAAATAGTACATTTGTGGACAGTAATTAATAACTGTTTTCCTTTTTTTAAATTTAATATTTTATCATGGCCAATTGATACGCGTAAAGTTATTTGATATGTCGTACATTTATTAATGGTTTAACCCATGGTTACTTTCATATGACACCAGTTGAAAGCTTAATATGAAAGTTACGCCTGCTCTATTCCTGCACACTTAGAGAACAATTTAATCCCTGCAAGGACAAAATCAATAATTACATTTGAAAGACACGTGACGAAAAGCAGCGGACACTTGAGGTTACCTTTTCAGGAGGAAGGCCTCGAAGCGCTCAGCCACCTAAAAAATAAAACCTCAGAACGCACTTTCCACTGTATACTGGAAAAATGGATCGCTTGTAAATAGGTTGTCGACTACCGGTAATTTATGCAGAGTTTCGTCCGACTGTCTTATAAACCCACTCAATCCAATTCAGCAATTGAATTGACGAAGGCCATATCACGTGCACCAAATTTCTTAACCACAGCCGACTAAATGACAAAGTTAACAGTAGATAAGATCCATGTTAAGAGCCTTCGTGCCTACTATGATGACGAAACAGGAACAGAAGTGGAGGAGACAGATTCAATGCTATATTACAAGACACAAACATTCTACTGCAAAGTCACTATTGAGCTACCCACGTGCACGGCGGATAAGGATTGGTCAATAGGACTTGTACAAGCTTGTGATTTCATGTACCTCGCTAACGATTATGGTGGACTCGGAAATTCCATGTGGGAGTTCCATCCTCTAAAAAGTGGACTTCGGAAAGTTATCAATGATAGCGATGGACGCCAATATCCCTTTTATAGCGTCAATCAAAGCTTGTACAATATCAAAAGGGGGGTTGTCAGGAGAATGACATTAAACCTCCAAATAAAAGATTATTTCCATCCATCGGTAGTTTGGGAGCTTCCATACTCTAGAGGGGTTCATCTCTCAGAAATAAACAGGAAACAAAAGTTTTTTATCTGGCTGGTAGCCATCAAGTATGGTAAGAAGACGTGTGGTAAGAATGAAGTACACATATTAAGAAAAATCCGGTGGGAGTATAATTTGCACATGGAGGTGGATCCACATATGCCATTGGGGCAAAGGGTACGAAAAATCTACGACATACAAGATGGAGGCATAATTACGTGCGATTCGAGTCGAACGCATAAACTTCCTGCGGCCGCAACGTATGCGCCACACTGTAATGCTGCCCAGTCCCTTATATGGTACCCCAGGGACCCCCATCGACATTCAAGGATCCTGGTCCCCCCAAAACAAATTATTGTGCCTTGGGAGAACTGGGTTACTGACATGCTTGGACCAACTGCTCGAATTCGCAAGCCCATGGACGTCATGGAGTTAGCAGAAACCATGGTTTGTGCATGACTATCCGATAGAGGAGAAGGGCTAATTGAAACTTGATTCGATGACTGCATTTTGATCACTGCTTTACAAGGGCTTTCTTTCCAATACTTAGAGGCTTATTTTGAGAAATTTATGAACCACTTTCTATTATTTATTTTAAGTTCCTTTACCAGGATGCTGCTGCGTACTTGACTGAATTTCTGACTCGGGGAAAGAATCTCATCTTCCATTTCACCCGCCAGTCACCTTCTTCCTCTATTGTTTTAAAACCACCTAATTGTCTCTGAACCGGAAATGCTCCAACCTTTACTCCACTGAAACTTTATACAAAACTTCCACGGATCTTGCGTCTTTTGATGACTTTAATTAAAACGATCAAGCCAAAGACAGGAATCGACTCATTTAAATATATCAACACAACGAACGATTGACCTAAGACACTTATCTGCTATAAGTAGGCGTTTTGTAAGTAAAATGTATTTTGCTTATATGAGTACGGTTGTGAGTGCTTTACATCGTTATTCTGCCTATAGTGATGTTAAATGTTGCTATAAATCGTAAAGTTAGAGCAAATGCGTCAACTTTCAGTTTTGGAGCAAAGACCATACCTGGAGAGAGCCTCTGGCGTCGTAGCCAAAAGACCGAGTGTAACGCATCTAGCGCATGGGGACATAAATAGGTAGATAACTGTTAGCCCGTCCATCTTAGATGGCCGCACCATCAGGGTTAGCTACCAAGCATACGATAGAAGAATAGCGGGAAGATCCGGATATATTCCATACTACCGCATACAAATTCAGAGGGCTGGAGCTTAGCGAGAGTTAGAGCAAGGGAAAGAAATGGATGGCCGTGAGGAGGGTCGGCGTTGCCCTCAGACCCATGAGCGTATCTTGAGGAAGGCGAGAGTGCGGAAGGAAATAGGAGGACAAAGAACAGGCCAGACCGGCGTGCGTGGGTCGAATGGCGCTGGTTACACTGCCCCTGTCGAGAAAAGCACTGCCCTCAGTGCTTTGTTGGGTATGATGGATTGAGGACTCGAGGGACACGGAGGTTCCCGAGCCGGAAGTTGCTGGCTACAAAGGAGAGACTGCAGTCATTATTGTGTTAGTCGTAATGTCCGGATTCTTCCTTTGGTACTTATTCTCCCAGTCGACAATATTAGGAACACTCTGGTATGCCAGGGTCCTGGCATGGCCTGTTCTTTGGGAAATCTCCGGAAAGGATAGTTAGGAGTGATATGATGCAGAGAAAAAAACTGTGTGTGAGGGTAGGTTGAGTGTTGCTAGGGGAGTGAGCTCGACTCGGAAGGAGAGTATGATACGTCAGAGGCTAACCGCTGCCACCAAAATGTAACGCGACTGCAGGGATCTGACCCAAGAGATGGAGTACCTCTGAGTCGGCACGAGAGACACAGTCCAAGCAAACATACGAAAAACAACATGGAACGGAGACAGGAAACTTCTGGAAGAATTCATTCGGGGCAGGGTTACAAGGCGAATAGAGAGAAGGAGGACTAATTGGATGACAGAAATCGGGAGACATGAGACGATCCATAGACTAATTATTGGGCAGACGTAAAAAAGTAAAGATATAGGACAAAGTTACCAGGAATGCATAGAGTTTACTGGTTGGAGTGTGGCGTGCGTGACACTTACCCTCACCTGGATGCTTTAAGGGAGATAAGCAATGGGGATAGCTGTCATTTTGAATGGTGGTACATTATCAGTAGTGTTACTATTAGGATGGTTTTAAGAGAATGTTGGGAAAAGAAAAAAAACCTTCCACCTTTATAACTTCAGTAGTATCCCTGTTATTATTGCTTTCATCAAGTGATTACACATGATTAGATTATAGTGAAGTGGAAATATCACATTTAACTTAAGATTGTCTGGTTGTCACTGCCATAGTAATGCTAAATTTGTGCCCAAATATGGTGACCTCGGTTAGCTACTTTTTGTGTCTGCGGATGTTTTCAGTGTAGAAATTAGTTCAAACAATATCATCTCGCTTAGCCAGGAATTCTAACAACACATTACCGAAAGCTAATTAAATATAAATAACTAAAGAAAGCTCCTTGACGCTTTGCAGACATAATTGAATTGTCTAATCAAGCTGTATGTACGGAAATAAAAGTTCTTAACAGGACAAACAGACAACACCTGTAAGGTGACTTCAAAACCTCATTTGGGAGATCTTTGCAAAATTTGATCAATATTGTTTAAACAGAATCTAAAACATCTTCACTCATTCAATGAGGTCAAAATTTTAGTCTAACCAGTGTGTGAATGAATATGTGACTAACAACTATACGTTCTGTGCACCTATAAAATTTATTTGGTTAATAATTTATGGAACGAAAGCAGTCTAAGCATTCTAATGGTACCAACCATGATTACTTGGCTAATTATGCTTCATTAACCTAACCTCAGAAACCTATTAGAAGGCGTAAAATCCGATTATGTAGAATTCAGCATTAGTGTGGAGAATTTAGCCGTTGTGGGGTATACGGTCAGTATGCGTTGATGCTTATGTAAACTAGCACGTGGGTTAATCTAAACACTTCATTGGTTTTAAAAATAGTCAATTATAAATGCAAGTATATGAGGTCAATGAAGTAACGACTTTCCATCATTCTGATGAGGCCAACTGGCGAAGTGTTTGTTTTGCGTGGTTTCAGCTGTTAAACATTGAAACATGAAGGTTGTAGGTGAAATTGGGCTCATTTCTGGAGATTACATATCTAAATGGAAAAAACATGGACAATCACAATCCAACATCCGGATCCATATTTTTTGACCCAGTATGCAAAACAATGGATTAAATTTTATTTAATCCTAAAATTTAGACATACTAAATATAAATTTAAACATCTTTGAGGGATATTTCTTAATGTTGTGAAAAGCAAAAGGTTTTCAATAGGTCAATGTTTCATGCGTATATGTACCTTGCCTTCAAATATTTTCTCGGAATCTTTGGTTCTTGTTGAAACAGCCTATAAATATACACATAAGTTGATTCTAGCATAAGTTTCATTTATATTATTTTTCTGAATACTTTATTACCAGCTTTGTAAAACAAAAGTATGTCCTCAATTCTGTGCAGATACTGTAGTAAATATCGGTGTTAATAAGGTTGATTGCAAGCTGTGCGAGTTCCGATTGAATGTGTATATTTTCTCATTGTAGTGAGCATTTTAGTTCGCTGATAGCAGCACGAATTGCACATATTTCAGCAGCCACTCACATGATATCGCCAAGAAAAATAAATAGAAAATCAGATTTTTTATTACCTTTTATAAAAATGAAAAAAACTTGCTCTCAAAAATGAGGTATCTGAAGTCATTAACTAAAACGCAAAAGAAATAGTGAGATTATAGATTCTACTTCAAAAACAGAAGCACGACATTAAATTATTGGCCAAAAAAGCATTAAAAAGTATTTTAAAGAAAAAACTCCTGTCACAAAAGATCCTAATTCAAACTATGTGCCTGTTAGTGCTTCACTGACCAACTTACAACGGTAACTGTGTTAAAAAATGTGCGCAGCAACTATTTACATTTTGCAAAAGTCCTGCTAAAAAATTCCACCTGACGTAAATAAATACCGTTTGTTGCGACATATTTTTTAGAAAAAACGTTGTAAGCCAAACGAATCGCACGAAACACTCATGTACCGGCATGCACTGTACAGCATCAAACATCAAATGTAATGCAGACAAATCTAATAATCTGTTTTTAAAAGTTCCACAGTTGGTTAATAAAAAATCTTATTGATAAAAAAAGATAGTTATGGGGCTTAAAAAGCGGCCTGGTTCTCATTTGCGAAAACTGACTTTTCGGCATTTTCAATAAAAATCTGATCCTGAACATGCTTCTTAGCGCAACCAACAAAATCATCGGACTGAAAAACATTAACAAGCATGTTGATTCTTTATAGTCGCTTACAAATTATAATATCTAATAAAGTGAATATTCTGCTTCAACCTTAGTTTTGTTTAAATCAACAAGTTTCTTAACGCCGAAAACATCCGTCAAATCAATATTTGCCGTTTCTTATTTTTGCAGATTTCGAGCTAATGTCACAGGTCCATCGTTTTAGTCAATGTATACCAAAATCCACCTTTGACGTTTATCAATCTGAAGGTGATATCTATTTCCGAAGACGTTGCTATATCAGTGCAATTAAGGCATACTCTCTTGTATGAATTAATTTGGTCATTCTCATTTTGTTAGGCTCTTAACCTTCGCTCTAATTGCATTAGTTGCCTTCTTAAAAGAGCTAAATGCTATATGTCGATTGCGCAACCCCTGGAAAGCATGGCGGACATTGAAACGGCCTTAGAAATTGACCCGTTGTCTTACAAAGTAAGATGTTCGCCATTAATTGCATTTTTTAAGGCAACATTTCAAATGGCAGAAATATATTATCAGTCGACAGCATTTGAGAGTGCATTAGTGTATTTTCATCGTGGTAGAAATATACGACCTGCAGCAAGGGACTTCGTTTTAGGTGTTACGAAAGCAGAGACGGCGATTGATAATGTGATTGGAGGTACTTTTGTTTATAAAGGCTTGAAGACCTCTTATGGTGTCTGCCTTACTAGCAAATGTCTCCATGTCAATTTGTCATCGTGTGGGTTTTCACCCTAAAATTTACTTGTACACTCCTATTTTCTCTTAGACTTCACTTAACATTGTATAGTTCCACATCTCAGGATAAAAATATAGAGAACATGTTTCTTGGTCGCAAAATAAGGAACATCCATGATTAATTTATTCATGATCGCCAAGGTTTTTTCCCCTCAATTAATGACTCCTAATCCTAATAACTGACTGTGCATCTTGCATCAATCTCAAATGTTTGGAACCAGATGGTTTTTTTTTAAAAACAATCACTGCACATGCAATGTAACATTAGTTGCTCTTGCTTCTCTTACTTTGTGGATCAGTGCATTTTGATATCACTGGTTGTTCTACACAAATTCTTATGTCTTTGTTTAAAGACTACTGTGGTCAATTTGGTATTTTCCAAATGCCCCCTTCTGGTCAGCAAATGAAAGTCGCTTATACAGCATTATAATCGCCTTAACAGACAAAAATTATTTCTGTCAAAAAATAGATGTTGTACTGTCAAAATACAAAAAAAAACTAATAACAACTCACAATTTCGTCCTTTATACAATTTGAGCTTTTAATATTTTAAAAAGCGTAGAATGGCTTTTTATATACATAAACTAAATGTTGATCATACTAATATGCATAAAGTTAATGATTTATTACCGCGACTAAAAAGAATATTTAGATTTGTATTAAACAAGGTTTTTATATGTCATCTAAACGGTCCTAAGTAAGCTTGATGGTTGGCCGCCGCGTCACTTGAGATATACATTTAACCAGTTCCACTCCTGTCGAATGCTTATTAGTTACAATCAGACAGAATTGATTACAAATGTGGAGCGGTCTAACAATAATAGTTTATGAAACTTGGTTTTAACCCCAAATAAGCTGACACAAATAACTTATATCTAAATCGGGGAATTTATTAAAAACTGTTTGAGTTCGCTAACAAAATTCCATTTTATTTCAGTGTGACTGAACCACTTCACATGTTTATTTGAGAAAACAAATAGCTTAGATGAAGCGTTTAGTTCACCGACCAAGTATTTAACGTATGAATCTTTATTTGGTCAAAAGTTTCCAGAACTGGCTATCGTAAATGAATCTACGAACTTTGATTATTATCATAGGTAGTACTGAGCACATCATAGGTTTGGGCCCCAAAGATCTAATTAAGGACTTTGCGTTAGGCAAGTCAGTTTAGCTTGCCTACAATGTTAGATTCTTTTAATGCAATTGATTTCCTTATTATAGAAGCTACAGGCGTGAAATTTACCGTGTCAAAGGACGCGCAGGATGGCGACACAAATGTACGTTCGATTGTCATGGAATGGAACACAACTTAAAATTTGAAATGTTCTAATATCGCTTTGCCTAAAATTGGCAGATTTTATCAACTGAGCTTCCTGGCGCGTTTTTTGCAAATTTCAAACCGGATGCAATGTTTTCCAAAAAGCATCTCAGACAACTTAAGCGACTGATGGGAAAGTCGTACTACGCTGTCCGTCATATTGAACAGCTGTTAGTAGCAGAAGGTAAGAAATCTTAGTACAGTTTTTTTTTCAGGAGATCGATTGAGAAGACTTCAAAAGCAACATCAGGACAGTGGTGATGACGCCAATAGTAAACGTACATTCAATTAGTTGAAAATTTTTCGCTTGTTTCGTTTTGTGTTGCTGATTGTTTTCTTTACGCACCCTTTTTATAAAATTTTTGAATGGTAAGCACGCAAAAGATGCATGTTGTTTTGGATTTTGGTTGGCATTTCTGATCAAGCCGTAGCAACAAAATAGGTACTTTCATGCTGTAAATGTAGCTTAGTGCACCCTTGATGGAGGCCTACATCGACTAGTGCTTATATCGCTTATTGTGTTTTTTTAAGTTAGCCTAGGAAAGGGCAAATGGAAAAGCATATCTGCTCGGAATGTCCACTCATGACCACGTTTATTCAACGTTTAAGAGTTGAGGTTAAAAACAAAACGTGACATGAAATGCGTGCTTTGAATCTTTGTTTAATAGGAAATATGTTAAACACGAGAATCTGTGGTAAAGTACATTCACAGACACCAGGAATGAAACGCAAGACCTCGCATATAGTTGAATTTTTGTTACAATAACATTTATTTGGCTTATGAGACGAATTACTACAATATGTGAAAAATTTGCTTGGGATTTCCAGTACAATCCCAAAATCGTATGATAGATTGTGGTCTATTTTTTATCCACTGAAACAACATCCTGGTCTTGCTATAATTGCCACTGGTAATTATGCTATACCACACTTAACTGTCTATGCTCTAAAACGTTCAAAAGCTACCGACGAACACTAATATGAAAAGTAATTATCTACCTGCCTAGAAATGCCATTACACCGTTACCACAGAATGTTACTAGTTGTAACTACTTGCCTTGTTTGATCTCTGTGTAGTACTCATTACGGACTTGGCTTTGAGCCTACTTTGAGAATAGTCTTTTGTTTAAAGAATTAAGCAATTTATCAAAGTCTCGATCATCTTATGTTGAAAAATTAAAACAAACAAGATTTCGGAGCTTAAAGCCATTGATCAAAATCTCAGTTGTCATTTTTTCGATTGAGTGGACTTGCCCATAACCCAATGTTTTGTGTTTCTAACTTCAGAAAGGCTTCAAATGTACTTAAAAAATTCCACCGAAATCCACGCACTTGTCAAGGAGGCTCATAGGTATTTACGTATAAGATCTGAATTCTGGCGCCAACAGGAGCCGATGTACAGGCGGGCGCGGAAAACAACCGAACCCAAATCTGTGAAAGAAGAAAAGGGGCCATCGCGTGGAGATCTTAAAGCCCTTCAGCGAGTGCTACACATGCTTCAGGATATCAATGATGGTAGCAATTTTATATTTGCAAACAAGCAAATATTCAAGGCCATCTTGCTTTTTTTCTACCAAAATCAATTGTTAATTTGCTGATATAGTTAAGTTTACACTTGTAGGGCAGTAACCAAAGTATAAAAATCTGTACGTACGAAAACATGAATAGTTTTAAAGGAAAGTAAACATTGAGACTACCTAGGGCAATGAGGTGTTTTAAATCTTTGCAATGGTTCTAAATTTTCGATTAAATAATTAAATGAACTGTTAAATAAAGTTGTTTTTTCTTGAAACTTTTAAAATGTAATGCATTATTGCTGTTCACAATCAGCCTGTTCAAATTTAGCTCCTTAAAGCGTTATCCAACAATCAGCATGAGGATTTTTTAGTTTTTACGCCTTGTGATTTTTGCAGGGAGATCCAAAACCTTGTTGGACGTTAGGAATAAATGATAGAAATTGACGAATAATGCTCTATTGGCCAACGGGCATCTTGTTACTGTTCTGAATCATGGTTTTGTCTATTTAATGGATAGTTCTGTTGAAACTGCAATGCATTATCCTTCACCTCAATACTCGCTACGGATTGTTTAAATTGGGAATTCGGAATTTAATGATGTCTTTAACTGTATTTTGCACACTATCGGAAGTATGGGATTCAAAATATATTCTGCGAATTTGACAAAATGATTATTGTTCTTTATTCAGTGCAACAGACAGGCGACCATGAGAAAACACTGCGTCTGTGTTTGGGACTTCGCAAGGACGTAAAATCCCTGAATCCAGGAATACTGGAAAAGCAAGAGATTATGGCTGATATCTGGGCATTCGAAGCTGTGTCGCACTTTCAATTGCAAAACTTCCAAGAAGCCCGAGATTGTTTCGGTGAGCAGCTGAAGATTTGTCGAGATGAGGGTCTGCAACACCATATACCTCGGTGTCTGGAGAACCTAGGACGGGCCTATGCGAAACTTGGCAGTTATCGATCGGCAGAATCTGTGTAGGTTGAAAGTCTTATCTAAAACTCTGCATCTATTGGTTTTATTCTTTGCAATCAGTTTAATGATTGGCCCCTGCATGGTGCTCATAATTGAACCCAGTATTTTACTTGTGAATTGTTTGTCGAGGGTTTGACACGGGGTGATTAAGAAATGTAAGTTCCGGTATTTGTGCTGCCCACGACTTTACTTAAAACATTTAGCTAGTCAGCTGGGATGGAAATACTACTGCATGTTGGCATTTGCGGGTTTTTCTGCTGATTGAGTTAAATTCCTTGGTGAATCAGCTATTCTTCATTCACTAGAGTCCTCTTGTATTGAGGCTTGACAGAGCATATCATTTTTTGACTGGGACTGACTCTGAAGAAAATTCGCGCAACTCATGGCAATATCGTCATGATTACCTCTCTGTGGATGCTACTGGCACTGGTTTGGTTAAACTGCCTTGGCCAAAAAACGTCTTTTATTGACAAGAAAAAGAACCCCATTGGTATACAGAGAAATAAACTGAAAGCGCGTTTTGCTTAAGAAACTACCCACGGCCCCTCTCGATTCCCCCTCACATTCCCTAAACATTTAATCCGTGCCACCCAATTGGCTAAACCTATGCCCATGTTTGCGTAGATGAGCATTTGTGTAGAAATATCTCTGTAATGTTCATGCTTGTTGTCCATTTGTTTGGTGCCATATTTCAGATAATGGTGCGTAGGAACTCCCCTCTAGTTCCCTGCTGACTTCAAATGTTTTAGAGGTGTACTTGGTTCTAATTTACCTAGAAAGTTGAGAGGTACACTTGATCTTCAATGTTACTGTTATACTTGTTTCTTAAAAAGCAACGATTTAACTCTAAACAAATCGTAACATTTTAGAATGTAAAATCTGTTGACACAAAGCATTTTTAGCTGCACTACTGATCTCAAATACTGCCTCTGCTTAACACCTAGTGCTACCGGATGGCAATGCACCTCTGCTAATAGAAATATTTAAAAGATGATACCACCAGTACATGTTCTTCATTACCTCAACAATATAGGCTGGTCATGAGCATAACAACCTGAAATCCCCAACACCGTAGTCTCTACTAGTGCGTTGTTAGTAGAATGTAGTAAAAGGTTTGAAAATTTTATGGCTTCTGATCTGCTTATACGTGCTTGACTAACTCACGCAATGTTTACATTTAGCCACTGGTCTGTGCATTGTGCTGTTTTCTAAGTTTTGATTTCCTTTACGCTTTTTTATTGGCACTAACGTTTTACTTACAGCATGGGCCGGCACTCGATCGTATCGTCTTCGGAATCAATAATAAATAAAATGCTTAATAGTTTAGACAGACTCCATCATTTGAGCATTTAACGGTGGACCACGTTGCGGGGTTATGGACACAAACTACTCAGATAATATTAAAACTCGGGATTGGAGATTTTACCGTTGATTGAGCTAACATGCGCAGTTTGTACAGAGACAAAGTGCTTGGGAATTTATGTGTAGAAAGCTTACAATTTAAAAGCATTGGCATCATCTCTAGTGACAACATCGCTAGGAGCCGTTATTAAGGTTCAAAACCCATGTGAGAAAAACAGTATAGTTTTAAAGGTGAACCTAATTATCCGATCACGCTGCGTCGAAATACTACCGATCAGAATCGGCTCAAGTTCTAAAATTCTAATTTTTGTTTAACTGTAAACTACCTCAAAACGCTAGTTGAAGAAATCAATTCACATTCTCTGGAAATTGAGACTCGTCCTTGTGTGTAAGTCGTTGTACCAAAGGATTAGGCTCAGAATTGACCCAACTTCCCAAAACCAACACTGCTCATGGTTTCCTGTTTTAGATGGATTGAAAGGCTTCGGTATGACATTACGGGTTTGGATAAGGCTTGGCTGCATTATGAGATTGCGCTATGTGACATGGAACTGGGTAAATACGAAGACGCCATCGTTCATGGCCTTGCATGTAAGAAGACTGCAGAAACCGAATTTGACCTGAACTGGGAGCTGAAGGCAGGGGTGCTGATTGCGCAGGCACATTTTGCACTCGACAACCTTAGTGAGGCGCAATTTTACTTCCAAAATGCTCAGTATACTGCCTATGTACGTACACACGCGCTTATTTGGCTGTTTCTACATTTTCTGTGTTTAAGTAGGTAGAAACACCAGTGAATCCGATAAAAAACAAAATCCTACCACCAACTTTGCAACTATTGCTATCCCCCTTGGCGTCTCCAAAGGGTTCTGGCTGTTAGTTTGGAATGAAGTATTCGTAGCATTAGTTAACGTCACTGACAAGTGTTTACTGCGTTTTTCATCAATCTAGACTAGTTGTTGAGAGTCAGTGGTGCCGCCTGGATTAGCTGCGATAATTAGCCCCTCGATTCACATCGGATCAAAAACCACGATTTTAGCAAAATCAACTTCTCTGATGCCAAATCCATCGACATTTGGCCATTTAATTTGGGATCGCTCCCAAATTATCGTTAAGTTACTTTTTATGATCCTAGGTGCTTGCCAAAAACTAGCCAAATTTAATGTGGGATTAAATTATGTGTGGCATGTGGTACTACGGCAATTTTTGAGTCGAAACCAGCTTCGCATGCATTTTATGGTACTTATATGAAAACCCAATCATGCAGTTGCTCAATTTGCAGGTATTAAATAATCAAACTGTCGAGAGACTCTTAACGGAGGCTCTAGAAGATGTAGATAAAGCCATTGAAACCAACGAACGCAAAGCCGTCGAAGAAGAATATGAACGTCTTTGTAAGTTATGTGAACCTCAAACTTGACTTTTAGATCGCGTAAAGCAAGATTAATTGCATAGATCATTGATTTTGCATTCTAGTCTTTCAGCATGAATATTTGTAGTTTCTACAGGATTTGCTTATCATTTCGCCTTCATCGACTAATTTTGAGTCCTTTGAGGCCACTACTCACATTCTTTCAGTAGATGGTGATGTGAGCGGTGACAATGGCATTCAAATTTTGGTTATAAATATTCGCGTAAAATTGGAAATTACGTTTACAGCATTTCTATCTAATATCAAATCATGAATTTTCTTCGAGATAATTTTTGTGCTATAATATCAGTTACAGCAAGGCAAATTATAAAATTTCACCAACACGCATAACGTTTGTCTCGTTACTAGGATTTTTTAAAACGATCTACAAATTAATTCCCCTAAACTTGGTGAAATTATAGTTAACCAGGCAGAACATCCAATGCTCTTCACAATCAGGAATCGGAATCAAGGTTTGCAGTGTTTATCACACGTTTTTTTTTATATTTACGTTCAAGTTATTTAATGTTACCACTTATCTTGATTGATTTTATCTTTGTACGACAACTTGTTGTTAAGCAACGATCCACGCAACTAGTGGATATTAGAAAAGTAAGACCGTCTCACACGTCGTTGACTCTGATTCGCGTGGCCCAGGTCAAACCCACCTTCCACCCCCAAATTTACCTTTCCCCAATTAACAAGATGGAGGAAGCAAAGAAGCAAAATACTTTGCTTGATGACTGCATGCAGGATACCTCATTATCTGTCGTCTTCTAGCCTGAAGAAGTTGACTTTGTTTTAGCTTCAATGTCATTTGTTGTGTTTGATTTGTCACTGTTGATATTTTATTTATGACACAAGATGAGTGTAGTGAAAGTTTTTTGAAATCTCCACCAATCTTTGCTGTTGACAAAGATAAAAGTGCATGAACCAAGTTAGCCCCAAAAACACTTTGTTTGTGGAATTTTACATTAAATATTTTGAATTTATGAACAAACAAAGTGTCGGTTGTAGGGGCATTGGTTTTCCGTGAATAAATTCGGGCTGACTTTTAATTTATTTCCTTTTTTAGGCTCAAAGCCTAAATCAGGTGAATTCAAATGCACATTTCCATACGTATTTTTTAAAACTAAGGCTAGGTCTTGGCTGTCGAGACCAGCATTACTTCCAACCAAATACTATCGAATTAGGTTTATTCAGTATGACTTTTGTCTGCATTATCAGACAGGGAATACTTAGTCGGTTCTGTAGTTAGATTGACAAGCAAACCGGAACCGCTACAACATTGCATAATGCCAAGTAGAACGTCGAAGTCATTTTACATGATTTCAGTCATAATTTGATTAACTTATGTGAGCAAATTACTTCTAATAGACCGTGTCATTGTGTGATAAATCAAACATTTTGGTTAAAATAAATAATTTTATTTATTTGCAATCGGAAACATCAATCTTCGCATAGTGTTGTGCTCGATCGGCTTTCGCAAATCACGGAATGGTGGTGAAGTTTGATTTGGTTGTATAAGGCGGTTCCAAAGAGGTATAGATTACTACAAAACGATAGCTGATATCTAAGTATTCCAGTTCATTTTTACCTGAAATAATCATAGTTCCTGCTAAAGATGGAGTTAGTTAGAGAAATGGTTTCATGATATTAGATTGTACGGGGCTCATCTTGAAAAATGTAAACGCTTTGATGGTTCAGGTGCATGAATGACAATTGGATCAGAAAGCTCAAACATGAATTAGCACTTTCTGTTTTAGCCTCAGAAACTAAATCAGGTAAGTGTCTACTCGGTGACCAATCTACTGCCTTCACAATGGTATTATTTATTCGTATTTTATTTAACAACTAAGCTTCTCTTTTACATCGGTACAGTTCATAATGACTTTTTAGGCCACAAAATGTTTCATTCTAATGTGCAAAGTTTCTCTAGCTTTCCACATCAATTGCCAATGGAAGAAGTAATGCATTGCCTCATTATTACGTGTGCTTCAAATAATAACGTACAAAGATTCTCTTTATAAATCACAGGATTACTTAACTATAAAGTTAACTGGTGTATATTTCGAGACCACTGTTACAAATAATAATAATTAGCGCCGCAATTGGAGAGATAGCGTTCAATCCTGTGCTTTTTTGTGTCTAATCGGACTAATCAAGCTGCCGTAAATATTACTGAAAAGACGTTTTTCTATTGCAAATCTGTAACAGGAGAAGTCAATTTAAAGCAACATAAGACTGAACATTTCAGTCTGCCTGTCACTCAGTGACAAATAAGTAAACGTGTGTAAATGAGCGCGTTTGCTACCAAGATTTGGCTTGGGCGTCATTTGTTACTTTTCCCTTCATTCAGTTAGAAAATTACATCAAATTTTAAAGCAAGCCATACGTTTTTGATCCAGACGCAGGAATATAATGCTGAATCCTTTAACCCTAAATATGATAGACATAGATGCTGCTTTAATAATTCCAGTGCCACAAGACAAAGCTCATCCTTGAGTTTTTTAATAGAACAATGATGAATAAGGTTTCATTCCTTGTTGACTTGGTAACATGGACAGATTACACTTTAGCCTTTGACCTAACGTTTCTTTTTTTCAGACTTTGATGCTGATCTGGAAAAAGGTTCTGGCAAAAACTAACCATAAGCTCTTATTTACGCCATCAAACGTAAGATAGAATTTTTTTCTAGCTAATATAATCTTTATCTTTTATGCATTTTTGGTACGAAGATCAAGTAAATCCGTAGTTTCTTGTAACTTGGCAAATGGGGGAATGGTATTTGCAACAATTACTAGTGCACACAGCACTGGAAGCACCGGAAGCGCGTTCTTTTAACACCACGAGACATTCGTTCTCACCCGCAACAGAGCAAAGCAATTCTATATGCTCGGGTTGCAATGTACTTAAATTTTCTTCAAATGAAACCTAGGCCTTGTTAATGGCCGACGTTGTGTGCTTCATCAAAATTAAACCATAAGGAAACTCTCCAGTAGCTTGGAAGACTGGTTCTTTCCCCAAGTTCACGACTATTCATGTGTGGTTTCAGCTGGAAACACCGAGGGAAGTTAAGCACCAGACCAAAATGACAATTTTTCTTGCAAAGGACTCGTGTTTCAAACCGAATAAATTTAGCCTTACCTCTGAAAAATAATCTAGTGTGAGTTCCTTTCATCTAAAGATATTCATCGGACAGACGAGCAAGTAAAGGGACTCTGACTTTGATCTCACTTCATCATCATTTTGCTACTGCAAGCCGAAGCTCAATTGCAGAAGTATTTGGCACTGACTCGTGTCTTGGGGAAAATCTGTGAGAACTTCAGGAAACCTAACGAGAGAGCAAAAAGATGAAAATGTAATAATGATGATTCTGGAGTAATGATGGCTATAAATTGAAATGTGCGTCCGTGTTTTGAGTAATGCTGATTCGCAAAAAATAATGCTCTTAAATATAAAATGAGTTTGTTGGACTCAAAGCCATTGACAATTTCCACTATGATTTTCAATGTATCTAAGGTAGCGAAAAGAGTTCGACTGAAGATTCTCCGGCGACCGAAACTGTTTTTGACTTATCTGATCCATTATCAAGCTTTTAACTACATACCTGAGGACTCCATCTAGTAAGCGGTTTGCACTGATTCCACTTCAGTCGCGCTTCTAATCACCACGTTCCCTGTAAATACATGAAAAAATATTTTCAAAGTATGTGCCCATTGACCGAAATACAGCCTTGGTAAGAAGGCCAATTTGTTTTTATCATTAACTTCAGCTGCTTCTACTTTATCTCCACTTGTTTTATAGGGCCGTCCATTTGAAGTCGTAGAAGGTGTTAAAATTTCTAGTCTTCACAATCGAACACTTACATTTTAAACAGTGCTCTTGTGGTAACAAAGCACAATCATAACTTCCGCACAATCTTAATGCACGATTTCAAAAATAAAACTGGTTCTTTACGCACATTATTTACGAATACCATTGATATTTCATCGAGGAAAAGGAAGGCTAAAATGTTGGTTGGATCAAATGTATACTGTCTGAGTCATAGTAAAACGATTGGAATCACCAAACGTGATTTGGCTCTAGCAATTGCTAATACATAAAAGTTTAGCTTTTTAACTAAGTTTTTTGGAGACTTACAAACTTAAAACCTCTGTATTTAAATTGTGGGATTATTTCACCAAGTTTTTAAAAAAAAGTCTTCCAGGTAGTTTTAAATAAACTAAGCACAAGTGAGAGTAACATAGTATTTCTTTTTCCGAATGATTTACTAGGAGATTGAAAAAGCATACTTGGCCTGTTTTAGAATTTGAAACTAAGGCAATCATCATGACGACAACTTCAAATATATGAAAAATAAAAACATTGCCATAGTTTTTCTGGATGTAGTCTACAATATGTCACAGTTGAAGCACTCAAATCATGATGCCTTTGTTAAAACATTTAAACGTCTTCTGAACTTTAAACTCAACTGCCACATCTTTCTATTAAGTAGAGTCTTTCACCGGCACACATTAGAAACATGAGATATCACGTAGTTGTTAATTTCACACGATGAGTCTTGGAATTCGCGCCCAAATAACTTGTGCTTAAAAGGCACGCAATACCTGCTGCTTTCGACCAATAAAATCGCCTCAACTCGCTTTTTGATTGGTTCATTTTGATGACGTGCTCATCGCACAGCCCGCTAGCAGTAAGGATATTACGTAAGCACACACAGTAAAGCTTGCTTCTCCTATGACATAATGTGCTTTAAATCACTTTTCACTGTAAGTTATTTCTTTACATACAAATTTTTTTTTCCTGTGAAATATAAAACAGATTAATGATAACGTTATTTACCTTCCTCCATGGCTACTTTTGAAGTGATCTAGTCTTCTATGCATTTTATCCTTCATTCAATGAGCTTCGAGTCTGTAGTAATGTTCTCAATACTTGCTCAAGCTAAGCTGAAACACTTAAGCGCAATCTCGCAAATATTTCCCCGTCCAAACAGTTACAGGAAAGTAAGAACGAAAAATCGTAATTGATGCTTGTTGTCTAATCAACGATTTTATTCTGTATTGTTCAAGGTTGCAATATGTTCTAAGTTTGTGGTTTTGGACCCGAAATAACCAAGATAATAGTCTTAAATGCATTCCCATTTGCTTCCTGGCCGATTTAATAACTCGCGTGTGTTTGACCCTCCGTATTTGGATTCGTTAACAATCTTGTTGGATGATTCTTCAAGTTAGATTGTCCTCATGATGTTGCTAGTATTTTGCAAATCGGATTTACACTCAATTCGAAAATGCTAAGCATTTCAAGATTATTCTTTTTGAATTAGAGCCTTCAAATTTAAGCAGAACAGAATTTTGACTAATATTCTGTATTCATTTAGGGATCCCATTGGAGCATCATGACATAAATCTGGCGCTGAGACCTGTTCCCAACAAATTACTCATCACACGTTTTGCACTCGCTCAGTTCAGGTTTTGACATGTGACTCATGTTCGTGTATCACGCCAGTTAAGGGCACTGAGTGCCATTAGCAGAAATATTTGTTTTGTCTTTTAAACAAAGTGGCTGCCATGTGGAAGTATGACGGTGGTTGTTCACTACCGAGTTAGAGATTCGCCGAATCCTGCAGTGGTGACAGGCATCCTTAATTGGTCAATTAGCTTTGGCTAGGGCATGCATGAGAGTGAATTCTACAGGACGAATCGTTAAACTTTGGTTTGGTTCAATTAATTTTAAGGCTCCACTTTACAATATTTGGCCAGTTTTAAGCTAAAAAGCAGCCTAAAATTTTTAGATCAGATCTTAGTCACAATTTTCGTTATTTTTATTATCAGAAGAAAAAATGACGAAAAACGGGCAGTTTTTGAAATTTGATATGAATGCGCAAACACACATCGCTCCAATAGAAACGCGTCCACGTATCACTGAGCGTCGCACAATGCCTACTCGAATTACAGCCCAGTGCAAACGTATCGAGTTGATGCAATGAATTGTCCATTTATCGTTTTAGATAGGTTTTGCTAATTTTGTTTCCTACTGTATTTCTAATGTCATAAGAACCGATTTATATCGACTTTAAAAGAGGTTTTCACTAAAAATATGTTCTTGATCATCGTTTGCTTTGACTTCAATAACATCTTGTAAGGGGACATTACTTGTGCGCCAGCTTGATAAAAAAATTAATTCCTGGTTGCCCTGCAACTTATAATGGTTCCTATCCTCTAATTTCGTCTCTTGTTATTGAGGTATCCTGATGCTAATCCATCAGTACTAATTTACGCATTATCAGAAAATCCAGTTTGTGAACATTTTTTTCTAAGAATGCTGATTGCATTGCCAAAAAACCACAGCATTCAAGGCTTACAGAAATTGACCGTGACTGATTCACAACAAAGTTATTGCTCATTTCTAATCACCTTATAGACCAACTAACCAGATTCGAAGTTTTCGCCTAAGTAACGCTCTAGAGGCACAGGCCTTGGCTAATGGGAGAAACATCAGTCTTATCTTAGCTACATTTGCATGTTAATTTCAACGAGCATTCAATCGCAAACTGCGCATATAACCATCCGAAAAATGATTTAGGCCTAGAAGTCTGTAGTTTTTATCAAAGACCCAGATTTCATCGAGGCACAACAACGGCCCCTCAAGCTACTGCGAAATTTTGTCCTGACAAATGGCTGACCTGTTTAGTTTCTGAAATTCTCTTGTTGATTGCCACGGCAGACATACGAATACCCTCGGAGTGGCTCTCTACGACTTGCGCCTTTTTTTCAAATGGAATCCATTATGCTTTGATCCAGTAAAATACTCATCTCTGGTCAGTTACAAGTCAATGTTGCCTGTTTTGTTTAGGTGTTTAAACCTTCCGCAGATTCCTTTGGCAAAAATATTGAATAAACTTCAAAGTGTGTAAGCTGGAAATAGTAATGAATAGCTGCCGTTATGAGGCCACGGTGCAGGTGGGCAAAATGGCTAAGGAATTGCAGGACTTCGAGCAGCCATCTTAATCTGTATTTCGTCCTGTGATGCTCGAAAACTTTGTTGAATGTATGGGGTCATGGATCTTAACCCTGGTAAATCTAAACCAAAACGGCCAATTTACGGTTTTGTGTGCGGTTCCCTTAATTTACAAACGATTATATTTTCGCTTTTAAGCAGATGGAAGGGGTGAGGTTTTAACAGACAGAAATGTACTTTTCGTCTTCTTCATCAATACTGCATTTACCACAGTTAACTTGAACAAAATCATTTAAAAAATAAAAGGCCGAAATAATTGCCGTTATTTGCATCAAAACTACAGTTGGAGTCGCAAAGGCATGCTGGTTTAAATATAACCCAGCGAAATAACTAGGGTGTTAGCTTACATAAGGCTTACGTGGAACCGCAATATCTTTTTGACTGGAAAATACCACATTTTTATCAAAATCTAATTTTCAGTAAATCCCGTTCATAAATAGAGTAGGCGTCACTTAATAGATTTGGCAAGAAGGAAGTTGCTTTTAAATCCCCGAATAAACATTTTAAGCACATAAGACAAGGGCCAGAGAGCCATTTGACTGCTATGACATCCTTTAATTTGCGTTTCGCCACTCCGAATTTCACCATTAGACGCTTCATACTACTTTTTTAAAAGCCCTTAAAGTCCCCGAAAAATACATTCTTTTAGCAATGTGAATAAACTATTCTATCGGTAGCTGCATTTGAATCCATTGCTTATTCGGCTTGGGAAGGTCCATTTTGTTTAAATCAGGCTTTTGAACATGCATGAGAGATTGGAGGCTGTCAAAGAAAACAACGCTACCCATCTTTTTTTCAATTTACGCATATAATTCAGTTAAAATAAAAACCCAAATGTCGATTTTAGTGTTTCTGTCGTTGTATCTCCCGGAGAAGCTCACAGAGACGACGTCTTGGTTACGGTTACCATCGGGGATGTTTTCGCGCGATCGTTGACCAGGTCCCTTACGTACGAAGGGCTCCCGGACCAACTTATGTGGCTGCAAATTGATAAAAGGGGGCGAACGCGACACGAGAATCCGCAATTTCTCGCGCCTGCTGCCACTTTCCGAGCATTTCACCTTGTGTGGCTGTGACCGTGAAACCATACTTCACATAACTTCTTTTTTTATTATTTTATACAAAGGTATTAATTTAACTTTGTTTTATGATTTCTCGAAAAATCAGCCGTTCACATCGAACCTCCCAGCACATTGATGACCCACTGCAACTACTCGACGTTCCGCATTTTGATCCTCTACCATGAGTCCACACTTCAAAATACCTATCCTTTGACAGCTCGTAATCAGCAGCAGTTTACCAGACTCAGAAATAGGGTGGTGGTTTATGTAGAACGACTATAGGCATGTCAGCATATTATACCACGCAAAGTGTTGTAGTACAAGTCTATTCTATGTAAAAAACCAGTTAAACTGACTTCTTAAGCTAGTAATTGTACTGCTATCTTCTGTAACTGAATGCTTTCGGCTCCAAACAGGCAACTCTTCTGGCATACCTGCATTTATGCTTAGAAATCAAAAAAATGGTTGAATGGGCTGACAGTTTAATAAAATCATTTTAATATCGCCTCACACAGTTCACTCCACCGCAGTTTCACCTTGCACAGCAATCATGGGACACTTTTGGTGTGCAAAAACCACAAGGATCAAGTTAACTGAATTTTACTCTCAGTGTTAGTGTTAATTTGGAATATCTTGCCAAAAAAATTGCACTTTAGATTTATTCAAGTATTTATGGTCAAAATTCTCACCTTATTTATCAGTTTAATAGTTTAGTGTGGTTCTTCGGTAATAAGCTATTTTACTTAGGTTATTTTTTTGTATTTTTAAAAGGAGTAAATGTGGTTCCTTCGTTTGTCAAATGGTAAATCAAAATGAATTGTGCTTCTTGCGAAGTAAACAGTATGGACACAGCCAACGTTGGGCTGGAACAGAACAACCTCTTAACTTCTAATGAGTGGCTTTAATGTTATCGTGGATTTAGTTGCACAAACCTAAAAAGTAGCTAAACACTCGTATTCTCCATAACAATTTTTCTATAAACTTTCATAACACATGACTGCGATTCCACATGAATACGTTGGCAACGTAATACCCTTAATCCAGCCATTAAATGCAAATATTTTATCAACCAAGGTGTGGGGAATAGAGCAATAAATAAGTAGGACTAAATCAGTGCTACATTAATCGATTTATTTTGAACCATCAGCAAGACGCTGCTGGTCTTCATTACTTTGGCTCGTAATACGGCGAGCCTACTCAGTTTTTGGATCAGGCATCGGTTTTCTAGCACACAACTGCTAGCGCTCACACACACACACGCACACGCCAGCTGAGGAGAGGGCCTCCGCCAGCTCACTTGAGACGTGTTTGAACCTGCGGCCGCGCGAACACACCTCAAGTTAAATTATGCAATTTGTTTGCAATCACTGAAATTGTCACTGCACGCAGTTTCTTTAGTTCCGCAAATTGATGATTCACTTGCATTGTGTTTGTGTGCGCGTAGATCCAAAATGCAAATTGACTAGTGTCCTTGGCCCTACACGCGTTAGTAGTAGACATGGCGCACATTTAAACGCGTTTGGTGTATGTGGCACTTTTGACATTCACGAGAGTCTATTTAGCGCACTGTACAAGCTTGGCAGTGGTGGTCTTGAAATTACTTTCAAGTAGTATGTAGAGTTTGTTTAAGAGATATTTCATTAGAAAAGGTAGATGACTGTCGACTATGAACAAAAAGTTTTGATTAACATTATTATGGTAATTCTGGATCAAACTTCATAATTTTGGCAATGGCCCTACCAAATGCGTTATAGAATCAAAAATGCAACATAGGGGTTTTTGTATAACTGAATTAAAATGCCGATACAAGAGCACATTTTTATGGATAACCATTTTCAACTCATTAGACATAGGTTTAATGGTGACGGCTAACAACTGTCGATTCACTAATAGAAGCCTTATTATTTGGATAAATAAACTGGAAAGTACTGCAAAAAGCCCAAGAAAAGGGAAGAGGATTTACAAAATTATCCTTGATGTGTTCCGATTTCAAGGTGTTTGGTAGAACCTGGACTTAGAAATCTAGATCTTCTTAACTGTGGAATCAATCTTCATCTTAAAATTACAAAAAGGCGATTTTGCAACTTGCGGAGGAATCTCTGAAGAACCCGACCCTATTTTAGTCCCTTGTTACCTCTGAAACATCTGAGTTATTGGAACTGATGTCCACATTAGTAAAATAGAGTCATTGGAATTTTAAAATCGATGCTGTTTAAGCTTTTCAAAGCTTAAACTCCCAATTTAGAAATAATATGAACTGGTCAAGCGGAATTCCAAGCCTTGCAAGGTGGTTTGTGAGAAGAAATTGAAACTGATCGCGGCGTCAATGCACCGTGGGTGACATGACGCTTTTTCTGAAAAGCCTCCAATTCATGGGCTGGTTATTATCATAACTGAGGGATTTCCAATATCAACTAGTTATCATGTGTTAATCATTTCTGCTACTAACAATTACTTCAAATGTTACTGGTTGTGTGACCACAAAATTTACCCCACTTGCAAAGCGTTTTTACGGTTTTGCATCTTGTTTTGCTATTTTAATCATTTTGTTTTTGTTATATGAAATAATTTGAAAATGCTTAGTCTCTTAAACTGCGGCTGCAGAAACGGTTTCTTCTAGGTTGCTGCTGAAATATCAAACGGCCTATGTAATAGTGAATGTAAATTTAACCTGACTGGTGGGTCTACATTAATGAATTCGGATGCAAGTAATCTTTGGAGCACAGAGGGTCACTAGCGAGCCCTTAAATCTCCGATCAAGTTCACAGCGCTTTTCTGCCTATTTTAACCGTAGAAATGCAATTAATGGCGGTTCCATGAAAATGGCATTGTGGTGCTTTTTTAAATATGCAAGATTACATAATGATTCTTGTAAAAACGAAAAGCGGTGTTGAAGAAATTTGTCAATTCTTGCCAACTTCGTCAGCAAACACTTTGACCAAATGACGTCACTACTTGAGATCATGTGAAATGCAACTAGAAAAGCGAAAGTCAAGTGGGTTACTTTCTGCTACTTTAAACAACGGGACATTCTGTGCACATATGAACCCTTCTGGGAATTGGATAGAGCTTAAGTGACTGCTTCATGTAGCAAAGACTCACAAGGAATCAGGAAATCTAAATTAAAACTGCTGGCTCCACATTCAAATTTAGTTTGAGTAGGGATTATTTGGGGCATTATTAACCACGATTTAGCCTTCAGGCTAAGAGCAACCAATCTGAGTAAAATTGTGTTTTTTGCGCCGAACTGTTACCCGGTTTCACTCCGGATACCATAGATGCTAAATTTGCCATAACTAGTCCCGCCTTCTTCTTAACAAGGTTAAGCGCACTATTGGAATCTAATTTGCCTGCGATTCACAAAAGGCGTCACTCCAAAGTCTTTACTTAGTGTTTTATTACAAACTCCTTTTCCTCAACTTGCTTGTAAACTAAATATCTGCATCCATACAGGACTTCAAGATGCAGTCAAATTATGTGTGACTGCTAGTGGGCTTGATTTAGGTCAAACCAGTTACAGGTGGAAATCAGGCGATATCACAACAGCCATTCAGCTACCATGGTGGCTGTAGATACCTAAAACCTATATAAGCATTGCCTGAGCCACTCGAAAAAAAAGGCATTTTTTGTAGTTCTAAGCAAACGTTAATGGTTAAAATTCTGATTCGATTTGGCTTATGGCAATGCGTGTTAGTACTTTTAATTTCATAGCCTCCAATGTTTTCTCCAAACATCTTTCAGATTGAAACCTTTAAAACAGAAATACCATGCATATTTTGTTTGATTTACTTTATTATTGATCAGAAGTGGTACATCTCCATGTTACCCTCGATTTCGTTGAACACTTGTGCATTCAGTGGATCTCGCGAGGGTAGCACTATGTGCCTTTTGCAGATGTGAATTAATGTTCGATTAGAAATCACTAAAAGAACAGTGAAGCAAATATTTAGGCCCCAGTAAGAGAAAGGTGCAATCTAACATTGACAGTACATTATATTCCACTGTAACAAAAGCTGAGAGTTTTAGAAAAAAGTATTAATAGTTTGTTTTATCTCGAGGTATTAGGATTTTTTTTTCACTTTGTGGGCAATAATGTAAGCACAAGTTCAAAAACCACGTAATTTCGTCTTCGAAAATTTAATTGCATAATATGAGTAGGCTAATGAATCCGGGTTCTTCTAATTAGTTCTAAAGACGTTTCGGTTAGCTTCCAAAATTTTTGCTTTGTTCGGAGTGCAAATTGTGTGGCTTGTAAGTAACAAGTACCTATATTACAAAAATTATTGTCGTTTGAAATCCTTGGATATAATTTAACCCAGATGCCTTTTCTTCCAGAAACTGTCAAACAGCAATCGAGCCACAAACGTTGCACATTTGAGAAAATTGCGAGCTTATCATAGCAACACAGGTGACCGCCAGTAGCCGCGTGTTAAGGCTCGAGTCACACGTATGCGTCATCAGTATGACCCGCATTTCGTCAAAGAGCCTAGTCACGTGGCCGAAAACGCCCTGAATCCAGCCTTTCAATTGCATCACACCATGCAAATGTTGTCGAACCCGGTTGCAAGATAATTTCCTTGAAAAAAAAATTAAGTGAAAGTAAAAGCCTGTCAATACATCGCTGACTACAAATGTCATTGAGCTGCTTGATTCCCTCTTAACACAACGTGACTTAACTTGAAACCTAATTAGTACAATAGGAGAAAGTTCTGTTATTCGTTCGAGGCCCTGTGTAGTAAATTTCCCTCAGCCAACCTGTTCTGTCATGCTCAGGCACAGCACACGAAACATGCACTCGCGATCATGTGACTGCATTGATTTGGAGTGTTAATGCACGTTCCCTTAGCGGTGTAATTGGATGTCACGACGACCTTCACTCAGGTGCAAACAGTTGAATGATTCATCCTATCAGTGATAGCTCGTAGATATTGCTTTGCAAATCTTTTGTAAATGCATTAAAATATTGACCAGTTAGTGGAGCTGAACCAAAGTTCTGGGTCTTTCTACATTTGCTGTAACCGAAATTTTTTTGAAGAGCAACCGCAGAAAGGTAATGCGACTTTCTGATCCTAATGTCACTTTTTCATCCACTGCACAGTCTTCATGTTCAGTTAGTCCTTATGGTGCCAAACAAGCCGCTACAGGACTGGACCAACTCTACAATCGGTGCAATCTCACCTTCACTGATCTTGGCCTACTTTATAAACAGTAAATAATACCTAATTATGATCAAAATATGAGGATTCTAAGATTTTTGTTGATACCATCAGGTCATCTTTGATTTAGAACCGTATCTAGCATCCTGAAATGCTAAAATTTTTTTAATGGCATCAAAGTTCATTTTAAAGCAAAAACCGTGAGTAGCAACAATTTGAACGCTGTGCGTGGCTAAATGTAGACCTTAAGCCTATTCTCCTAGAGTAAAGGTTCTCCGCATAAGACAGACCAGTATGGGATTCTTCAGTGTTAAACGTGATTCAGCTTGTTAAAAAGTGTACAATATGGGGTTTGAATTGCAGTTCATTAATATTTATTGCTACTTGTTATCTGAAACTAACTTAGTACCAAGGAATACAACACTTCTTGTGTACCGTTAAAAAGGAATGCATGGAGGAAATGTTTTTGTTTAATATATGCTTATTGACTAGCAATATTCGACCACTGACCTTTTAGTTACGTACTAGTTACCAACGTAGGGACAAAATGTGAATGCTTAGGAGATACAGTAATGCAAAAGTTACTTTAGGACAAATATTCTGGGGTCTGTCAAGTAACATGATTCAAGAATCACTTTAAGTTTATTTAAACGTGTGTGTTTTAAACGTTTTCTTGGCTTTTGCCAGCCACCTCCAAGAATTCTTTCTTTTGTAAGAAAATTACTTATAACGTGGCTTTGTGGATAACGAGTATCATTTTTGTGATTCCTGACAAAACCTATAATTGAAGGTAAAAATATGACATGACCATTACGGCTTTCTAATAAAGCTGCGTGTCTGACAAACTTGTGGCTTAAATGCCTAGTGCAGTATGCTCGCAAGACAGAAGACGCCTAAAAATTGCCGGAGAAACCTATTCAAACTGCCACAATTTCCAAACACGGGGAAGTAAGAGACAATCAATTCCCATCTTTTGGTTTCTTGCACGAAATGGCTTCATTTTAATCCTTTTGAAAAAGACTTACATTGTGTTTTCATTACAACTCTTTTGTAACTTGAAGTGCTTACCTATTTGTACCAGTAGGAAAACTTTATGGTTTATGTTTTAATTAAAACAGGCGCCTCATGGTCTGAAGTATTGAAGCGAGTGCAATTTTCTGGGTTCATCGTTTGCGATGACAACTTGATGAAATCGTACCAGTTTATCGTGCTCTATTAGAAGCTCTCAATGTATGCTTATATGATTTAGATGTCAAATAGTCAGTCATCGTGTAGTCGCATTTGTTCGTATTTATATATTAGGACTACGTTTGGCATGAATTAATAATTTATATAAGCTGTTAAATTTTACAGTCTTGGATGAAATAAATAATTAACAATGATAGATGCAGGAAAATATTCTTACATAGTTCCAGTAGCATTTGGTACGTGCTGCCGAATTCCGGCGATATGTCATTCCAAGAAAAAACTATTTTCAGCTACTTAATCGCACCCACGTGTCGTTGCAGCTTTACTACGACACTAAGCAGACATATTTTGTAACAATATTCACTCGCATGTGAATCTAAATCATTTCGCGAGATTTTCAGTCTCATCTAAAGCTCGCCTAGCATGCTGAAATAACTTTTCAATATCCGTTGATGGATTAAATAAAAATTTGCCTACGTACTCTACAAATTTCACACCATCACCAAATTTCTTGGAGTGTAAGCAAATTACCTGTTTGCTAAAAATTTTTACAATTTAAGCCACTAAATTTAATCAACCGTATATGCCACTTTTATCGTCTTGGTTGGACACTCGAAAATGGCTTAAATTACGGCTGTAACATGTGACACCTCTGATTGACATTATAATGGCTTAAAATTAAGTTTGCTTATGTTGATGGAGTACGAATGTACCGTCAGGTCTCAGCGCAAAAAAATGTTTATTTACCATCAACTTAAAAAAATTAATCACTGGTGTTTTATTTGGTTTTTATTGTCTGATAGCTTTAGTTTCCTTAAAATCCAAATAAAATTTTGGCGTAATTACTCGAAGTGGTTAGCTACTTTAACTTCATGTTACGTGTTCGACTACTGATCGCACGGAGATTGTTTGATTCATCAAGTGGGCCAGGCACATAAACCTCACCAGGCTATGATTCTGGTGGGCTAGTTCCAGGACGTTGTCTTTCATTTAGTAAACTCAAGAATACACGTCATCGCTTATGTTAAACTACTTCATTCAACGCTTGGCACCGAACATGTAGGCTTTGAGGCATTTTGTGAAATCAATTAAAAAATTAGTTCTATTTAACCAAATGTTTCTGCGGAATATTTATCCCGCTAAATGGAGAGCAGGGCTTCAAGATCGGTGCACATTGCAAATCGTTGCTCGAAAAATGTTATTAACTTTAAGGCATTGCCATTTTATTGAAGGACTTGATGTGGCGTGAACTGCTTTAGCAATTGGAACTCTTTGAAACTTTCATGTATCCATCCGTAAGGCTGGTGCTACTTTTAACACGGCGTTTTTGCTAATTTTGACCCAAACGTTTCATACATTAGTTAACGCTGTTTTTATGCTTCTAAATTGAAATTCTGTCCTTTTTTCTGAATACACATCAGAAAAGCCTATTTAAATGCAACACATTTGCACTAATCGAGCCCTAAATACTGCTGGACCAATTTCAGATATCATGGTAAAGCGACCACTAAATGTTTTAATACACCGATGTTCCTCTTAAACCTATTCAAATGCTTCCTGTAACTAAATTAACAGAAGCCCATCTTAGGGCAGGTCTTGTGACATCTGTTCAAAGCTTTTCGAAATGATCAAGTAAGACTGACCGACTGCAAAGAAGATTTTTTATGACGACCCTAAAACGCTTCAACGGCCAAGAGCTTGGAAGTCAAAAGTATTTACAAATGCATGGGGTGTTGTAGAGCTGTGGGCTGATCAGAGCGGCACAACGAAGGTGGGCCCGGGTGCCCTTCGGATGTACGGGATCTGATCCAGAACCGCCCTAATCGGACCCCTCCTGTAGCCTCGACGTGGCCTTTTTTTTCTCCCCCGAGGCAGAACCGCGTGTCCGAAGCACAGCCCAAAGAGAGTCTGCAATAGAAACCATCAGAAATTAAACTTCAGACCCTATGAATAATTGTTCTGCTCGTTACTATGTGAAGAGGTGGATGTGCAAAAGTCGATTTCCCAAGACCAACTGAATGTTCCACATCTTACTTGGAGGTCCAGGCCATTGGGACTTTACTTGTAACGATCTTAGTCTTCTGTCTAGCCACAAATTTGTGTCTTCCATCTCACCTTCAATTAACATGTACCTCAGCAACTTCACCAGGAATTCGCACCCATACTTTAATTAAAGCAACTTTTGCAAAAATTTATGAATGACAAGAATTATAACACCATATGTGAATCCCACAACAAAGTAAGATGTCTGAGATGAAATCCATTAAGACTTTGATGTCGTGTTAAAAAAATATTACAACCTTCTTATTAATTATTAGCTAATGCTTTAACAACGTAGAATATAAAAGTGAGATAATGCAACAGGTTTGGCCGTTTTAAGCGGAAAACAAACCCGTGGCTTAATTTGGATTTTGGCATTATTTTTTGGGTAAATAAAAGTGCCCTGACGTAGCACTAGATAAACGTCCCTATTGAGTGAAATTCTTGACTAAAAAGAACGGGCTTTTTCGCCTATACAACTCCATTCTGTAACTTTATCCCTACCCTGAACCTTAGGAAACCATCACAAACTTTTAAAGTAACCACACCTTGGTAGTTCGGCGTTTGTTAATGCACAGCCCACGTGTTTTGAGTGCCGGTGTGATTCAGGCAACCAGGTGGCACATGACGCGCACAAGCTGAGTGATCACGGGTTGATTAGGTTTTGCCTCACCTGCTTCAACGTGACCGATGCTCGACCCGATACAGATTTCTTTCTAAAAACTTCAATGTTATCGAAATGTTGAGTGTGTTAATACCTAGCAGTAATTATTTAAAAAGCTAGATTGTCAAAAAGTGCCACAACACTCAAAAAATTTTTTCAGTATTTTCATAGAATAAAAAGACCTGTTTTATTAGACGAGGTTATAACTCCTTTGCAGGGATGAGACTTTTGACATTGGAAATGTTTTGGTGTCTTTACGATAACATTTTTTGGGAAATTTATTCAACAATCTAGAAACGGTACATCTTATTAGCAATCGGTGGCCAAAATTAAGTGCGTGGTTCTGTAACATACCGCTAAATATCAATCCGTATTCTGTGACAACCGGTTTGAACGGGGGGGGGGGGGTTCCATGCTTCTCAAAGTGCTTTATTGAAAGGTGCCAATTTTCAAGCGTTATTT
>UXSR01005506.1:0-41929 GCA_900604375.1 Mesocestoides corti
AGAATTTGTGATTTTTGAGCAGAATTACCTGTAAAATGTATTGACACACATTAATAGTTTTGTCGACGATGTTGTTGATCGTCTGAGAGACGTTAGGGGGTTATATTTGAAACGCATCTATGACGTTTTAATTGCCAACTGTCCGCTGCAGTGTTTGATATTGTTTCATCATGCTTTCGAGTCCCTTTGATAAATTTAACATATTTTCGATTATTAACTTCAACATTAGTTTCTTGTTTTAAATTTTGCGAAAAAATTTTCATCAGGCTAATTTTTGCTAAAATTTGGTATAAAGGTAATGCATTTTTAATGTATTTGTGTCTGTTTTTGCACAATACAATAGCGTTGCAATCCTTTCGGGAAATCTCCGTGTTGTTTTGGCCTAATTAATCTTGTGTTCGCCTTACCTCTTTTAAACTTTATCACGACAAATAAAGTGTACATTTTTAAAACTAATCGTTTATCTCTAATGGGACTGTTCCCTTGAAGGCAAGTCACATTTTGACAGCACATCTCGGCTGTGACACAACTGTTCAAATAACCGCCACGTTCGATTTTTGGTTTGTTTTGTTTGAGTCGTTTCCGTGTGAATTTTTGAATTTAACTCGTGCATTGATATGTTGAGCATTTGTTTAATTATTGCGCTATTTCCATTAGCCATTTACAAGCGTTCCTGTCTAACCTCATTAAAGACGTTTGCCATTAATCACAGATTTCTGCCTTCTCATCGCCATGTAGTACTTAAATGCAGGTCAATCTGTTTATTAATGGTTTTCATAGCCGAAATATACACTGCTTTGCTTAAATAGGAAGAGGACAACGACATCGAATTGTCCACGTTGTCGATCAGCCAAATTATATTTCTCATTGGTGAGTTGATTCTTAATAAATGCATAAGCACCACTGTGATTGGTTCCCGAAACGAGTCGGTCAGCCAAATCTACAAGAAAAAATCAATCGATCGATCAATAAATCAAATCACACAATGATGCTCACCTGAGAAAAACGAGTATTGATTGCTAAATTTATTTGTAAATTTAATTTGAAATTAAAGGGCTGCATTTCTAACTGACAGGTGGGACAAAATTTAACTTCCTGCCAAAAAATTTGCTCCTTTAAACAAATTTCCTTTATTAGGAAAACATCTGGCGGTTTGTCATTTATTTCGCCATTACAGAAAGAGGAAATTGAACTTAATTAACGCCCGTTTGTTGGGTTTTACATGCAAATTCGTGTGACAGGTGCTGGACTTAAAATTAAAACTGATTGGGACGTAGTCAGGAGGAAGCTGCTAATTTGTTGAAAGCGCTAATTTAGATTGACTGGCCGTGCCGCGCGCGTAATGAACTGAATGCACACAAAAAGCGTTTTACTGGCGAAAGTTGCATGGTTGAAGACTAATAAACTGAGGTGAGGGTCGTTCACCGCAGTCTTTTACTGAAAGTTCACAATAATTTGCTTACCCCACAAATATTTTCCCGTCTTAACCCTTCACGTATTTGGTGACACCAAAAATCCCTACAAGACTCGACATTTTCTCCTAGTTTAAACTTACTTAAATTTACCATAATTTGCATTTGCTGCAAAAATCTGAGAGAAATAAAATAAAAAATCTGTACCGATTGCCAAATGGTGGACCAGAAGCTTTAACTTCGAGACTAAACTTATTCCAACACTCTCCACACATTCCACCAATCAGCGACAAACACAATTAGTGACGTGTTTGTGCAGAATCAACGTTGCTGTTAGAATTTTTTTTACAATTACATTCAATTATTAGTGCTTAGATGGCAACAAGCAAGGAGATATTTTAAGCTGAATATTAACGCCTTTGTTGAAAAAAAGCATGCATTCAGAGAAAATATATATCAACGTTTTACCACACGAGACGTGATTACACAAATACTGCATTGCCATTGGCTTATGAGAACACAGTCGCAGATTCTGACACCAATTTCGCTGTGAACTTTCCAGTAAAAAATGTATTAAATAAACAAACTTGTTTTACAAAAATTTCCGATTTTCTTAACCACGCCAAAATCACTTCCGTTTTCTGAACTAACCAACTAGGAAAAACGCCTATATCTCTGCACGTATTTTTGGAATTTAGCAGTGTTTCCATAAGTACCCATTTTTTAGCCTCCGTTTATGACGTCTGACTTTAAAACCCAAAAATAATCCTCAAAGTCGTTACAGTCATCCTCATTTTTAAACCAGAGCTTAGCTAGGTGTTTGTGAGAGGCCAGTACTTTTATAAATTCTTCACAATTTTGAATAAGCGCTTATTTTTCAAAAAAATCTTGTTTAGGCAGTTTTAGAGAAAAAGGTAAACTTGTTTTTGCACACAGACTTTGAAAAATATTTCCAGAATTTCCATGCTCCATCCGCGAATCATAATTTTTCGTGAAAATAACTTCCATTTTAGACAGAATGTTTAAGTACCTAATTAATGACGCCTTTCGTCTTACCGTGGCATGCCATTTTTGAGATAGTACGCCTTCATTTGGGCCAGATACCTCTGAATCTCCTGTTGCGTCAGCGAAGTCTTTTGCGAGGCCAGTACAGCATCGTTGATGTCACCGTAGTGTGACTTATCATCTGCCATGCCTAGATTGTCCGAAAATTCCCAGTCCGCGAACGCGGGTTGTCGCTTCTGCACCACCGCCTCCTCCTCTGTGTCCCCCTTGACTGGATCCCCTCTCTCGAAGTAGTCCAAGTACGAAGAAATCGGGAACAGGGCGTAGCGATTCTTGAACTTGCTCATACCACTGACGCCCTGAAACTGACAGGCAGTCAGGAGCATGACACTTAGTAGGAGGAGACAAACAGACGGTTTTGAAGTGACGGTAGTGGTTGTGGTGGTAGTGGTGATGGTGGAGGCTGTGGTGGGGGTGGTGGAACGACTACGACGACGTTGGTGACTTCCATGGAAGATGTGGTTCCGGCTGTTGTAGGCACCCAGTACCATGCCAGTCTTTTGCATTGCTTAGTACCTACCCTCTGGTAATGCTCTGTCCCCACTTAGATGGTCTGCAGTTGTACGTGGAAGCTAAGCCCCCTTTTAAGCACTGACAGAGGTAAAATTTATAGGTTAGGGATAACGCGTCGCCCATTGGTCAGTTGACTCACACAGCTTTTGCTACAATTATAATGGAACGGTTATTGGCCTACACAATACTGTAATCACCCTCATCGTATCTAATTTTAGCAAGCCAGATTAAATCGCAAATTCGGTTGTATCACCTAACTCCTTCACATTTTAACCATCCAATCAATCTCTGCATTGTGGGACGTCTCGTTCCGTGATTGGTTAGATGATGTTGGCAGAGAGAACGCGGCATAAAAGCACTGAAGGGGCTAGGGGATCTCAGGGAACTCCAGATATTAAGGCCCCAATATGGCTGCGTGCTTTCAAGGTCATCGACGCACACACACTCAGACTGGTTGAAGTGGTGAAGTCTAGAGTCGTCTAGACAGTGATGATTGGTGTGGATTATCCCAATTAACCAAACCATTACCATATCATTTCGCAACATCCTAAATAGTTTAGATTTGCTTTCGTGAAGTAATGCCTCAAATTATTGGTTATTGGTTAGCATTTACGCGATTTTGATTGGTCAAAAATTTCAAATTACCATTTATTATGAACGATGCTTCGTAAAGGATGGAATTTGAAATGGGCGCGTTTTTTAATTTCCAGTTAAGTTAAACCGCCCTAAATGGCAGTTCAGAAGTTAAAAATGGGCAGCTTCGTTGAGATTCTTAAGATTAAGTCACATTTAACCAAGCAAATTTCAGTGTACAAACCCCATATGCCCAAAACAAGGGTGTCGACTGACACCACAAATGTGAATTCGCTTTAGAGCACCTTTTTATTGCCATAAATTAAATACTTTTCGTAAATTAATCCACTTAACGTACAGCACCCGCCCACTGCCTAGCTGTTTCTGAGTACATTTGGGAGCTGAGGCATTAAATTTGCAAATTTTAACTCTCAAAAATGTTTTCAAGTCGTAAAAATGTTTTTTTCTAATACCTAAAGGTTGTTGTCAGCGGCGGAGAAAAATAAACACGATGTAACGGTATGGTGTCTGAATTGTGGCGGCGTCTTCACAAGTGTATAAACCACTCAGCCATTTACCGTGTCTATTTACAAGTAAACGACATGCATAATTTGTATAAAATTAAAATACACGCCTATTGTATGCTGTTTTAGTTACTAAATTAATCTCAAAACCATAATTTCCAGTGGAAAAGCCTCAATTTGAAGCAACAGTGAATTTATCGATGTGATGTAATCAGCGATTTTTCGATCTTCGACAAACCAACCAATCAGAAGAAGCCTTCTGTAGTGCAGTAAGTGTCAGAGTAATCTCGATTGCACACAACTTTGCGACAAGGGGATGTAATTCATCGAAGTATTTGCTTTAGCCTTCTGCCCATTTAGCTCATTATTTCACCTGTGTTGTCTTCCTCTAGACAGTATAAAAAATTTAAATAACACGCCTGCTCTCAAAGCTTTTTGCAAAAAACCTCCCCAATTTGTGTAGATAATTTTAATTTTTTGTGAGAGAAAGCCAGGCTCTGCAAATCCTCTAACAGATTGTGGCTGTGTTTCTGTGACAGTTCGCAATTAATCTTGAATGCCCCGTCTAAATTTTACCTGATTAAAACGAGTCCATGGGATGACTTGGGTTACTTTTGTTAAATCTTTTGAATTTTGCTAATTGTTAACGTGAACTACGCACTTAGAAGTATTAGCAGAACTGCTGCAGACATTTGCTTGTAGATTCGATTCAGTTAAAACTACTTTTACACAAAACAGAGAAAAAGTGTAAATTGTTTCGACAGAGATTGATGATGGGCATTACTATTTAGTAATTCATTCATTCAGTGAGCTCCTTTGCCCTTAACCAATAAAAAACGAGTGGAAATTTAAAATTTTCCAACCAAAAAGCAAATAATCTTGCATGTTGTCTGGATAGTAGTAGTTCATTCATTGACTATCGTCATTAGGAAAAAAGAAATTTTGCATTTTGCCAGACAGCACAAACACGCACAAAAGGGCAATATTCGAATTGGTTGCACACTACACCAAAAAATAGGCCTGCGTGCTTTTGATTGGTCCATTAGCCCCGAAGTTATAGATATCGACATTAATGGCGCGCATATCGCGAAATCTAGTTTCTGCATGCAACACAACGATGGTATCGTAGATGCTTAAATGCCGCACGAGACCTTTTCTCCTACACTTAGAAGTTGCCCCAAACAATAAAACAGACCAATCAAATTTTCGCTTATTTTGCAGTGCAATTTGCTGGGTTTTCGTTTCATTTATATCTATCGCCTTAATTGCAGAGGTGTTAGCTGAATACATGAATTTAAATGAATCTATTTCAACAATTATTTAAAAAAAGTCACTATGCAATAACGTGACTTGGCAACATTAAACATTAACCATTGCCAGTATTAGCGATGCAGCCAAAATTAGCATCGTAGGAACAAAATATGGCCGCCCTTATGTTTTTGTGCGCGCATTATTTGACAATGTTTAAAATTAGCACGGACTGGACAAGGGACTACAGTCTAGGGATGTTTAAATTAAATTATAGGCGCCAATAATTGATTTTTCCCGAACAATTTCTTTGTGAGCGAGTTACGAAAAGAACTCTCACGACATCTCAACTTCCCGCCAGTAATTTGATATATTTTAAACAAACTACAGTCTAGACATGATCGAGTCAAATTATAGGCGATAATATTGATTTTTACCCCGGACTCCAGAATAAAATAATCCATTTTGTAGGGCAATTTCTTCGAGAGCTAGTTATTAGGAGAACTCCTTCACCACATTCCGACCTCCCGCCAGTAAATCAATATATTTTAAACAAACTAAATTGATGCGAATTTGGCAGAAAATAGGAAATGACCTTTACATCCTGAGCTGTTTTTTTCTAATTTTTAGGAGACTTATTCGGTTGCCAAATTTGTCCATGCTTGCTACGTTAATTTTAATTTGTTAACAAAACAACCGTACCATAAAATTTTGGTTGACAGGAAAAATGCAAGTGCTGAATTTCTCTTTATCAAGTAAATAAAAATTAATTTGTTGAAAAAATTGATTAATGTAGGGTCAAAAACGTGTCCACGTTCCTTTCAATTAAAACAAATGAGCTACCATGGTCTCAGACATTTCGTAAGCTGCTAATAATTACTTGGGGATATTTTATTTAATGAATTAAACATTTAACCTCGAAAGATTAAATCGTCGGTAATTTTTTGTCGAAACTTTACCAAATTATAATGGCTAAAATTAAATGAGCTGGAATTCTTGTCCACGAAATTGTGATTCTCCAAGCTGGCTGTCTTAGCTGATCAGACCGTCTACTTATTTTGGCTTCAGTAGTTGAATCCTTTATATTAAGTTTTGAAATATACAGTTATTTAAACAAAGTCGTGGATTGTGCATAGCTTTGGAGGGCGTAGCAACGCTGACACAAGAATACATTCCCTCAGACTCAATTTTTCCAGTTCAACTGCCTCACTGAGCCAACTAATGCGAAGTTATTCAAAATCCTCTTTACACAATTCGTTGAATTTGAATTTGTAAACGACCGCCATTCCCTTCAAGTAAATAAAACAACGATCAAATTCAGTGATAAAATGTATTTCTAGAATACATCGGCAATGAATGCCCAAAAATAATGACCAGTGTGTGGCCACTGCTCATAAATGTCTCATAAAGTCGTATCACACAAAACACCATTCCAACTGCCATTCTATTGGCTGAAATATCCTGAGTGTACCAAAACGTCTCCACTTGGGACTTTCTTATTGGCCCCCTGGGGCTGGTCGCATAGCCATAAATTTGGTATTCAAAGTTGCATTGTTTTACGCGCCTGAAATTAAACCGAATTCAAAGAAACTACTGAGCAGCTCAGATCTATATTTAAAAATCGCGATTCACACGTTTAAATTTTTGATGCATTTGCCGTCTGATTGCGACCCCCTTCAGTGAACTATAAAAACATTGCAATTGCTTAAAAATTATTTGCATTGCTACTTACAGTTAATGAGTAGTCGAGTTACTAAAATCACTTTATGATCATTCCCTTCTGACGCAATCGGATTACTAACTATGTTCGTTGTATAATTGGCTGGCTACTTTACATCTCATGGAAGAATGGATCGCGAAAAATCACCTCAGCCGACTTGTGTCATTGTCGAGTTAGTTTGTGTGCATTTGAGGCAGAATCGTGGCTAAAGTAGATTGGCTGAATTAACTAGAACCAATGCAAGATTAGGAGGAGTAACAGTAGCCAATCATCTTTCAGGAAACAAGTGAAAGCAAGTTTTTTTAACTGGCAAGCCACTACAAGGGTGTGTGACGAGCGTGTGCGTAAACAGCGAGAACCAGTAAAGCGTGAACGAACGTCTCATGCAGATTTCACCCATTATAAGCGACAATCACATACTAATCCAAGGTCAAACGCAAACCCAACCAATGGGATACGGGTCCATTATTTTGCAACCAATGCATCTGACCAATTGGAATGACGCTCGATTCATCTGACGTACTAAATACCAGGTCTCAAATATGTCGGATTTTAAAAATTATTCATTCTCATTTAAATATATTTGACTGCTTCAATCAAGGAAATTCCTTAGTTTAAGACATTAAATTGCTTTTCAATTTGTGTTTATTTGTAAAAACATTTTAAATTTCCTGTCTAGTGCAAGAGATCGAAAGACTTTATGCATTTAAACAAGGGGTGTCGTGTGCATCGTGTGATTTAGCGACATACGCAGTTGGGTGATTTATGAGTGAGACAGCTTTCTCACAATGACAGGAATTAAATAAATAACAAATTCTTTTTTTAGAGATCCACTTACTATGGTTAAAGTGAGGAAATAATAATTTAGGTAAATTCAAGAAGTCAAGGATTTACGCTTATTCAAAGTTATTGTTCGAAGTCCGGGATTGTTCTAATTTCGGCCTTTAAAACATACTCATTTTAAATTTGTTTATGTCTAATAGTCGAGATTAATAAGTGAAAAAGTTACTTGAATTAATTAAAATGCAAGCACATCACTTTATGCGGTAAAGTTTCTGTGTTTGCCTCTGAAAAATTGCGTGCGTTTATCGATCGATAAGCAAGCAAACCACAAGCATCGCATCGATTTTCTGTTCAGCTGCGACTGTGCTTGCAGGGGGAAACCATCACATCAAGTTCATACGTTTTAACTGCGAATGTTTTTGAAATCAAAATCAAATCCGTAAGCTCATTTTTAAATTCTTCCTGGATTGCAAGCTTTCAAAAGCGGGGTTCATTAATGCCACTGATAAATTTTTCGAAGTTTCCTTTACTTGAAGCTACAAAATGCACCAAATCTTATTCATTTTATCAATTTATTGGTAAAACAGTAAAAATGCTGCGTATTTCAGCTGACTTTGAGGTCCTAAGCGATATTTCGGTTTCCCGTGAGCATGAAAAATTTAAAAATGCTGACTGGTCTGTCTGGAAAAGGCATGTGATTTGTTTGTTTAGTATTTGCAATTTTAGTTGTGAAAAACAAGTAAAAGCGCATGTGGATAGATATAAATATATTAAAATTAAGTTTGTACACGGCGCGAATTGCGGCAAACAGCACGAAAATTGCTTTTAATGCGCTTGTAAACAACGACTGGTGAAGAGGGAAATTAGAACAACGTGCACCGCCACTAGGGACCCCGCAAAGGACATGATAAAAGACCACGACTTGACGTACATCACAGCGTAAAGCAGATTGGCAGCCAGGAGGCAGCCTGCACCAATGGCCGCGAAGATGATCTTGCAGGTGTTGCAAACTGGCCCGGGAATCCACGCACTGCGACACGCCTTGCAGAGATCTGTGAGGAAAACCACACAGAAGATGGCCAAGCCGACCAACAGCAGAACCATCACCACTAGATGGATGAGGGTAAAGACGCAGGTTGTGAAGAAACCCCCACAACTCCAGTACGGCAACACCAGGGAGGTAATGCAGAGGCCGATCGCCCCGCAGCTCAGCGGAATCGTTAGGATGGTGAGGTCGTGCATTCGATAATGTGATCACTCTTGTGACGGGTGCGACTCATTCTCCTGCTTGCGCTCCTATTGGCTGGTGATTTCACAATAACGTGTGTGCGTGTAGGGGTGAGTGTGTGTGCACACCAATAGATTTTGATCTGAGTACAAGTAGCAATTTCTACGGCTACTGTGATTGAAGAGGTTGCGTGTGTGTGTGTGTGTGTGTGTGAACACGACAGAGTCTGAGTGACGACAGATTAAGTTGATTCCCGATCTCAAACCTGACAGCTTCAAGTGATTCAGAAACGTGACAGCTCTTCTCACCTTCCTGCACTCCTAAAATTCGTTGATTTTGTGGCTAACTTTGTTCACTGTTTGGTCGTTCTTCAAATTCGAAATATATTTACGTGTAATGGAAGCATAGCGCCAATCGCGTTTACTTCAAAAGCAGTTTAATGGAGTTCGTAGTGATTGCCCATCAAAATTGCATACACCATTAAGCTAACATATTTGTTTTAGTTACGAAAACAAGGCATATTTGAAAAAATTGTCTTGTGTGTAAATTTGCACCAATAGAAAACGCGTTAGTTTACAAGCGAAGACGTTTCAATAGAGATTTCAACTGAAGTCAAGCACATCTTCTCCAATGAGTTACAGAATATCAAAATATTTTATAGAACTCGTGATTTTAATCCATGCTATTACTAAATGCATATTTTTACGAAAGAAACTAGTTTGGAGACCCATGGCCTATGGCCCCTATTGTGCCCTGCTTGGTTTCACACAATCACTTCATGGCGCATTCTGGGATCCGATTTCACGACAATGTCGATGCTGATTCACGCACGTATCACTTTACAGATCAGCAAAAGTAATTGCTCGTTTATTGCTCTCTTTCTATGATTAATCTGAAGGGTAAAAAACAGGTTTCCAATCTGCAACAAGGAGCTTTCACTTTTACCAGTAAATTACCGAAGCCAGTGGCAGTGGTTGCGTCATCATCGACAACATCGCTGTCTCAGACCAGCATTTTAATCAGTCTCCGAGTGTGTGCGTGGTTAAATTAAAACGCTCACTTCCACCCCCCATCCCCCAGGCACAGTGTGTGGACTGGCACCAGTGAGTCGCAATCACTGGGCTGACCACCAGAATCACCGTCAACTTTCTCGACGCCAACCCGCATAGACTTGACGTTGGCGCTGCCGTTGCATTAAAAGCAATGATGCAAATTTAACTGTCCTTGTCTGCGATGTGCACGGCACATGGATCGCATGTCGCGCACCCCGGCGGGAAAAAAATCAATAACAAATCGATCACGCACTGAGCCGCGCTGAATTCTTCTCTCTGTGTGTGTGTGCGTGGAAACTTCGAACTCTAGTGGCCTTAATTTAAACAAAAAAAGTTTTATTTGCTTTTTGCCATTTTACGGCTTTTCTAGAGCCATTGAAATCAGCGTTTCCAGACTCTTTTAATTACCCAGATGGATGAAGTGGTGTTTGTAATTTCTTGTGTCTGGCACGCCAAAATACAATGCAATTTCACCTTTAAAAGCCGAAACGCGGTTGAATTTTGCAACTGGGTGCTCCGAAATTCCGAAACACCCTCGGTAGGATCAAAAAGAACGCTGTCCTTGAAGTCTGCATTTCCGAGATTGTCTGAGGTTCGGCACTTGGTTTTATGTGTAAGCAAGAGTGCCAACCTATTCATCATTCACTGTTTTAAAAAATTAGGGTGTAATACCAATACCATTTTCTCTTTTTGCAACAGTTTCCAGACTGATGGCTAAAAGAACCAATTTTAAAAATTAAACTACAATACTAGTTAGGCAAAACTTGATATCCAAGTAATAATAACGCAAAAAGACAGTGGCTAAGGATACTGTCTATTAATATGACGCATTCATCTAGGTGAATGTCAAGATTTACGGTCATGATGTCTAGTTGTTATGGCAGCAACGGGACCCAAAGAACGAGATCACAACCACGTGAACCGCGATGACGGCACCAGAGTAGGAAAGAATGAACGACCAAGACTTCACGTAGAACACCGCGTAGAGCAGGTTTCCACTCAGAAGGCATCCAGCTGCGAGTGTTGTTAGGATCATCTTGTAGGAGGTGCACAGCGGTCCAGGCACCCATTTTGTGCGGCACGCCCCGCAGATGTCGATTATGAAGATGAGAGTAAGCAAGCCCAAACCACCAATGATGAGGCCCAAGACAATGATGTGCAGGAGGGTGAAAACGCATGTTGTGAAAAATCCGCCGCAACTCCACTTGGGCAATACCAACGAAGTGACGCACAGACCAATCGCAAGGCACGTTAACGGGACGGTTAGAGTGATCAGGTCCATTCTGCGAGGCAGTGAATGGAATTGTGGAGACACCTTCAAATCAAGCTAGCGCATGTTGTGACCCCAGAGGGTGAGTGCACTCTAATGACCCACAGGAGCACATTATTTTTTTTGCTTCACATTTATGAGCTGAAGAGACGCGGGTGTAGCTCTAAGAGTGTTAGAAACCCGGGCCTTCATTGGTTGTTGATGTTGTTGTTTTACTGGTCTAGTTAGCTTGTTGAGCGACAATTGTGAATTTTCGACAGCTCAGTGGTAGTGACTAGCTAGGGGTGAGATGTTAGGTTGTGCCCGGCATATTTTTAAATATCTCTGCCATTTTTAAGGGGTTATGTGTGAGGCAGGGCTAGCTTAGTCGCGTATGTTCAGACAACCAAAATTTCTCTTATGAAAAGCGCGCCTTTTACGTGAGAGTCGTGGGGATTGGTGCGTGTGTGCGTGTGTGTGTGGGCGTTTATAATAGGGTGCCTGCGTGAGCCAATGAACAGCGAGAAAGATGTCTGCTATGCCAATTATTTATTGAGAACCTGTTGAGGCAAGTTTAAGGTTGCATTGGGGCCAGCGTCTGCCATCTTTAAACGCATTCATTTCAAATATTATCTCAGGGAAATCGCATTCCTTCAAGATTTTTACCACGATCCCATCTGATAGCCACATCACGTCAACAGTTGTTGCAGTAAAATGCATCCTGTACAACTTGGGGATTATAAATTAATTTTCTACAATCCGGAAAAGCTCCCGACATCAACTCTGATTTGCAGCCCTTGAATACGCAATTTCACCTTGACATCTTCATTAAACCACGAGCAGAAAATAACATGCATTTCAAGGTGGCCTCGTGTGTTTAACTTCGAAGTGACCAACAACTTTCAAGCCCTTTCTATAAATCATTGAATTTTACGTACAACTTATTTCTAAGGAACAGTCATTTTGTAGATTCGAATGATAAATCCATTCTGTGAACTTTCAGCGAAAGGTTTCCAAACGAACATTTTTATTATCTGCCTGTTGGGTCTAAACCATGTTAATTTATTTGTATTGTAGACCGTTACCATGTCAAAGGAATAACAGCCAAAATTTTGAATGAATTCACGCAAAATCCCAGTTAATATCGATGAGCTCACAAAAGACCGGCACAACTCAAGATGAAGAATAAAAACCTAGACATGAGAGACAAAATCCACAAAGTACGAGGTTCTCATTGGCTGAGGGCTTGCAAGCACTGTGAACAAGGAAATCGATATTTGTGGCCCAATCTGCGTGCGTATCTTCGAAGCTGGACTAGTATTCAGTCGTACAAATGTCAATCCTTTATATATGTAGGCGCGATTCCTGGCCATCCCATTACGAAGAATAAACGTGTCTTTATTAGCTCTGGTCCTCCGAATTTCGCCATGGGCCTAATTTCTGGACTCCTAAAACGAATGACCTTGACCTGATCAGTTGACTCATCCTTACTCTGATTGGTTAATCTACTCCATCTTGGCTAAATGCAATTCATTAAGCCCAAGTCAGATAGAAATCATTTTATAAAACAATGGAATTTTCACAGCTCCTTGATAATTTAAAAACTTTGATAGCAACCAGGTTGCAACCCGCTTTTTTGCTTAAATTATCTAGCGCACTTTAAAATTTAAACCGTCCGGGCTGCACAAGTAGCCCGCGAAATTTACAGAATTTCCACACTGCTTGCCACTGAGACAATAATCACTCAGCTTGTTCTTCGACAGGATTTAATGTAGGAATCTATAATCTGGGTTCTTTTTAGCACCTCATTTGCATTACTTTGCGCCACCAGATGCATTTAAAACAAGGTGTGTTTAGCCAATTAGACGCGAGTTGGATCAGCTGTTTGAAAACCGCGTAATTCTTGAAGCCGATTGCTGCAGTCGATGATTCATCTTGTTTACTGTTGCTGGCAGGTTGTTTTCGTTTACTTGCATTGACAGGTTCTGCTTAATCTAATCAATTTAAAATAACCTGGTTAGTTTGGAAACTACTACTGAAATACTCTGTGGGAGACATAAGTAGCAAGTCAGCCTAAATATCCATAAACTAGACAAAGATACACATTGAGATTAAGGGTACTGACTGATGTAAGAGTCATGCAAAATGTTTCTACTTGTTCTCTTTATTAACAACGAACCAATCAACAACACAGCTTAATAAAACAATGTTGAAACTAAACTAGAAGTCTTTAGCACATTTTAGTGACAGAAAGTAACTTGACCTTCTGGCATCACAAGGTCATACACTGTCAAGGTCAGAGGAATCAGTGTTTTAGTACCGACATTTTTTTAATTTATTCACATTTGGCTTATCTCGTTCATCCATTTACAGTATAACTGTTGTAACAATTTTGTCGCAAACAGTTGAACACAAAATGACCAAAATTTCAGAAACGCAACCGGTGGTTAATTGAGAATATTTGGTTAAAGGTGTCACATAAATTGTGTACGCAAAAGAAAGGATTCCTGACTAGAAATTGTGTAACCTAGAAACAAAATACATAAGAATAATTAGTTTTTCACTGAGAACTCTGTATAGCTTTGGTAAAAAAATAAAATTGAACATTAAAAAAGCAACAATTTTGACGTATGTTTAGAGTTTTAGTGAACTAACAGTGGGTAAGGCTTTTCAGGGTGGGTATATAACGATAAAAGAACCATCCTTACATGATAGGAGATGGTGCAATGAACATCACTTTGATTAGGTTAACCGAAATTTAGTCCAACGACGTGGGGCTATTTCCGATTCCTGACATCGAACACAACGATAGCATCGCTATTAGTAGACACTCTATAGTAGAATTTAATCACGCAGGTGAAGAGATGACGACGTCTTAACCGCTAACACGGTTCGTGAATTCATGTAATTTAAAGACGTGCAGAAGTTCATAGGAACACAATTAATCATCAGTTTTACCAATAAAGAGGCTTCATTGCATTTAATCTTATATAAGAGCTGTATAATGTGGTCATGAATGAGCATTTTGACTGGAGATGGCACACACATTGGTTGCGTTTGTTAAAATTACCAGTGCAAAAAACTGCTTTTCTGTTAATATACTGTTCCACTATCAGTCTCTGCAAGTTACTTACGTGTAATTTTGCGTGATTTCGAATAAAATACAATATATTTACACAACATACCATATTGTATTGCTCTGGAAGACCTGAGTTTTTTCTAGGCGAAAAGTCTTTTAGCAATTTGTTTGTCTTTATCGATGTCAAATTAACTGATGTTCGACTAATTGAACCACAATATTTTAGACTGCACAATATTAGAGTAACACTGTCTTCTCTCGACCCCGTCTTCCTCAAATCACATCTCTGGCGTCAACTACCATTTTAGGAGTTTAAAATTAACCTTAGCCTCTTTGCTTTTGTAAGCAGTATTTTGTCAAGCAGTGGGTTCCTTTTACCCAAGTATCACGCGTCAGGAAGTCAACTATAAGGATACAAAAATTACCGTTGGACAGAGGGAAGGTAACTTTAATTTAGCCTTCTTCGCAGTAGAAGACTTACAGTGTTGCCAAAAAGTCTATGCAGATTTTTCTTTGTTTAATTTGACGGCAAGACACTGTGCTGGACCTAATATAATTCAAAGGTTGAAGAATGCATTGGGATAATACTAACATCCTTATAATCGTAAATATAATGTTCCAACTTATTCGCCTTTCATTGACAATCCAATGGCAATGTAAAAGTTATTGAGGTCTATAATGATCAAAACAGTCAAGGCACTTCAGAAAATATGGATTAAATCCTCTACATGCACGAATTTCCTGGCCATTTATTTTGATCATTTTCCATCGGCAACGAATTAGAGTTTTGATTTGCATTTTATTCTGTTTTGCAAGCTATATGAAGACCTTTAGTCTACATGAAGTTAATTAACAGAAGTACCCAAATAACTTTTATGTTTTTAATCTTTAATTTACAAACATTGGCGTCTACTTTTTCAAGCGGTTAATTCGACATCTTTTCATCAGCCCTTGGGTGTTCTGGCTGAACTGCATCACTGTTCCGGGTCAACATACCTGCAATACGTACATGTTCTATTTTGTTTTGTCTACTTTGTTATTTATTATTTCTTTTGGTCACTTGTGTAATCAATAACTTGTTTTTTTCAACTACGTAAAATCCATTTTACCTGTAATATTAAATGTGAAGTCTTTTTGGGTTGGGCTACAATGCAAATGCAGCCCGTTTATGTCACTCATGCCGCTATTTCTGCGCATTCTAGGTTATTATTATGACAATCCTTCACTTAACACTCTCGGTATGCAACGACTAATTTCGTACCATAATGCTAGATTCTCATTTCTTTATCCCATATTTAAGACATTAATTCATTATTGCGACAAAATTTTTATTTTCACATTTGCTGCTGCTATTTTCTCTTAATATTCCTTTTCAAACACATTTCTTTTGCAAACTCGTATTTGTTATCTCTGTTTTAATATAACCCAAAACCACATATGTATGCACAATTTGGGGAATTCTCATTTTTATAAAGGACTTCATTTTAAGCAAGGGTGAGTTCGTGATGCACATAACGTTCTGCAAAACTTTACGAATTTAACAAAAAAATTCTCGTTACATAGCAAAACATTGTTCTCCCAATATGAATGACTGAATTGTCGCTCAACTGATATTTTTTCAAACCTCATCGCACACTTCCTAGTTGTTTTTTTAAAATCTCATATTGCTCTCGTTTTGGATCCGCTGAGGTGTGCCAATTTCTGATGCATCTTGAATTGCCGCTAAATTTTTTTTGTTACTTGTTTCTAACCTTATAGATAAGTTGCCATGTCGTCCTCACCACAAGCCTCCCCATTAACATCGGGAAACGTTACACTTCGGAAGTCTGCTGCACTGCGTAACAGCAATTGGCTAGATGTTCAATCAGCTCGCGTAAGTCATTATACTTACATAGCTCATAGAATATACTTCCTTTTGCATGTTGTAGCTTTGCTATAGCAATATTGGCCACAAAATACTCAAGAAAGGAGATGGTGGCACGCAATCTTTTTATTGGGTCAAACGAAAATCGGTGTTTTTTGTGTGTCACAAGACATCCGCTTAAGTCGGAGCGAAGAAAGTCGCTGTGCTAAATGTACTTTGAGGGCGATTACCTAATTAAACTGTTTGCGAGCTGATCACCATCGCCCTCTACTTTTTGTTGAAAGGAATTGATGGCTCTTTTCATTTATTTAAATAGCAAAAATGTCCTAACGGTTGAATAGATTGACTGTTTCTGTTCTTTCTTATTGTCGGTCAGGCCAGTGTGTGTCCAGTATAACTTTGTACACGTATAAATTAGCCCTGGTTTCTACCGATTTCTGCGGAAACCTCTGCGTAGCTGTCTTCAAAATCCGCTAACTTAGCGTTTGTTTTTCCCATCAAACCGTAGGTTTGTTTTATCTAGCGCCATCTGTTGAGGTTAAATCATTGTCATATGGATAGCGACCAACCTATTTAAATCAGCGCGTTAATTCACCGCAGAGCGAAACTCCTTGCGCTCGGCAATTTATTGATAAAACTACTTGTGTGTGTGTGTTTGTGTGATACTTTGAACCCAGTGAAAACTCAGTTGGAATGTGGTAGAAAGTTGAATTTTGTGAATCTCGATGTCTTTTTGTTCACTTATAGCTTACCAGCGATGGCTACGAGGTGCGTTTTCGTTGGCATTAAACGTCATGCTTTAAACAAAATCTCAGACGCTAACTTATTCCTGTCGTGGCTTAGATTTCAGAGAATGAACGAATCTGGCGTACCGCTGTGATAAAAGGCGACTTTGCCGAAATTTCCAAACTCCTTTCAGCACACCCCGAGCTTGCCAACTGGCGGGTGAGTGTGTGTTCCCCCGGTTTTTTCTGCTTCAAACCACTGGGAGTCCTCTATCTCTGTCTCTCGTAACTGCGGGGGGCCTTGGATTATGGGAACAACGGTTTTATTGTCACATTCACTTGACATTAACGTCTTTATTTTGCACACTCTTTAGGACTACATCACCGGAGTAAGTCTCTGACTGTTTACTGTAATTCTACTCTGTTGGATAACCCATCTTCGCTGGTTCATTGTACTGCTTTTACTTCTTTTTTCTCTCTCTCGCTCAATCAACCCATCCAGAACGTGAGTTGTTGATCTTCACTTCACTTACACGTTGTGTGTGTGTGTGTGTGCGTGCGTGTGTGAGTCCACGTGTGCTGATTGGTTAAATGGGCGTGGTTGTGTTTTGTTTTTCTGAGGTCAGACGGCCTTGCACTTCGCCGCGCAAATCAACGACATGGGCATGGTGCGACTCCTCGCCGGCAACTACCACGCCAACGTGGAGATCCAAAACCACGTACGTCCAAAACTGCCGCGCTTTCTCACAATAACTAACAAGGGGACCGCCAACCGTGCAGGAAACTTATTTAATGAATCCCAGACACCTTGAAGAGAAATCGGCCATTGGTCAGACTTGACTAATCAAATTTGCTAGCAAGTGTTTAGCTCGCGTGGAAAGTTATCGTCGAAAGAACAGCGCTTCTAAAACCAAACCAACTCAGCTTGTCAATACCACTTTCGGAACAAGCAGAATCCTCAACTTCCTCCCCTTATTCGCACGAATATTTATCTTGGATTATCCTCACACCTAGGTCCCGATGTTGGCTCATGTATGACTCACACATCTGAGGTATAAATACACACGCGCAAACCCCACACACGACGACAACATCGTCAAGCTCTCAAATAAACGGTCAACTCCCTGTTCTTCCGCAGACTTCATCCTTATTGGATAGTTAGTGGTGATCCCGACGTGGCGAAGTGTTCCACAAGTTCCACAACAGATCAAATTATAAAGTCACCACCGTAAGCTGCACACGGGTCCCATTGCCTTCCAAATTCGCGTTGTTTTAATGATCATGCTGTGATTAAGTGCCGTTAACCAATCAAAAAGTAGTCATATCTATGCGGTCATTGTAAAATTTAGGTTCGTTTTCCTGTTTTGTAGGGGGTAAGACGCAGGCACTTGTAACTTTCTCGAGTTATTGGAGCTTACCATGGTTTGATTGCAAATTAAGGGACAAACACCGCTGCACATGGCTGCTCTAGGCGCCTCTGAAGACGTCGCTTTCCTTCTGATGTCGCAGTTCAGTAAGTTGTAGAATCTTCAATCCAATTTGCAGACGCTTGCTGCTACTTACATCGTGTAAGGAGCTTGTAAGTCTCAGAATCTTACCCCTGCTTGCGTATTTTCAAAGTCGTTTGTTTTTAGATGCCAAAGCCACAGCTCGTGACTACAGCGGTCGTCTGCCGGTTAGTTATGTGCCCGAAAACGAAGCTGGTAATCGATTGAAGAGTAAGCTGTAGCTTCTGCGGTTCCACTGCCAACACTCTGCCGGTACCAACCTCTAACCTGCTATCAGTGTGTGCTCTGGTCCACTAACATCAAATCCAATCTATATAACCATGCCCCCAAAATGTGGTGTCTTCTCTTCCTTTTCTCATTCATTTGCTGTATTTTTCTAACCCCCGGCCCTTTTTTTAATCCCCTAATCCGCTTGACACCAAATTTCGCAGGCGGTTGTGTAACCAACGCTGCTTTCGTGTATCTTGGTAGGTCTATTACGAGCTCAATATGCCAAAATGTTGCAGAATTTGCCACTGTGTAAGTTTACGGTCATTTTTGATTTTGTGGCTTTGTAACAAATTGATGTGCAAAACAAATAATTTTGCAAAACAAATTCGGTGGTGCTTTCGTTTGTGTTCTTCGCCTCTAACAAACTGCTTTAACTTGCGCGCGGGAGATGTGAACGGAGAATTCGAAAATAATCGATTTTAAGTATCGATTGAAGCCTTGTTCGATGGTGTCCGTCTAGACAATTCTGTAGCCGTCCTGAGTACAACTCACACTTGTGCGCTGATCGGCAAAAGCAGAATTTCAGTGAAAAATCGATAAACTCACCCGAGCGACGTTTATGCACGACAGCCAACCAGAATCAACTAATCGATATATGAATTTGTTTGGTTTCATACCTCTGACAATCGATTTTGCTTGTTAGTGAGGCCCTCTGACAAGGGATCCGATTAGCGTCCATCAGGAATATTGGCATCTGATGTGCCATCAGCTTTTGGCTAATCATGCATAGTCAGTATCAACGCCTCGTCTAGTCCATGATGATGTCCAACATTGGAAACTTCTGGTATTTTGGGGAGGATTAGTAGGATCTTCAGTACAAGCCACCTCATTTAATTGGCTGCTATGTTTGGGGGAGTATCCATCAAATGTATTCTGTGGTTGCACTTGTGTGCGCTTTCGGCGTGAACTATCAATCGGGTCTTCTTACACGAAAACGTGACCCTGGATGACCTTCACTGTGCGCGACCTCGTGCTGCCATTGGCTAAGAGGACAATCTGTTGGAAGAGGGGACAGGCGGTAGTTGTAGCTTCATTTATTGTGGAGCGAATTGAGTTGCGCTGCCTAAAATCGCTCCAGTATCCCTAAACACTTCGCTTTTTTGCTTTTCTCATCCGGTGTCACTGAGCTTTATAATAAGTTTAAGTTGCGAGCCAAATATTCATCTTTTCACGCAGGTTTATTCTGTGTAAACAATTTCAATAGCTATTTCTTTAAAAAATTCTTTGGAGTAAGTCAATGATGCCCGACCTCGACTCCGATGACTGGCCCAGTGTTTATTGTCGAAGCCGTAAGCTGTCAATGAGCGATTACATCATTAGATGACTGAAGAGAACCTCTAGGATTCCAGTGAGGTTAAGTGCTTCTCCCTGTGTAGGCTGACTTGTCACCTAAACTGGGAACCAATCAAAATCGAGATCGATGGCACTTCGATGATTGGAGATATTGAGTGCGTTACAAGATAGGTGCAACAGCACAGACCCTACAGACACAGTATTTATATTACCTGCGTCTTCCATAACACGTGAGTTGCAGATCGTCTCCATAGGCTAACAAACCAAACGTGCGTCAATGATTGGCTGAACTCATTGCGTAATTCAATATGGCTGCAGCTGATATCCGTGCATCGACGCCCAACTTTAATCGAATCAGCCTTATATCAGCCAAAACACAACTATAGTTCATTCAGAACTGCCCCATCTAGACAAATATACCTCGTTTTCGTTATGCACTGTCATACGTCGAAACCGTGTGCCCTTTTTACCGCATTTCGTCAAAACGCACTACATGCTCAACAAACTGGACCCCAAATTTTGACGGAAGCCTTAAATTATCAAATAATCGCGCACTTATTACGTTGCTTTATCGGCTTATATCTTGACACCACAAACACCCGCATACACACGTGCATTGGTCAGTTCTCCAATGAAATGACTGGACAAAAGGACTACGTGACGTAACTTAGTGCAGTTTGCTAGACCGAGTCACATATAAGGACACTCCGACAAGAAGCACTACAAAGGCATATTATGAAAAGTCGCCATTTACCGTGTCCACCTCAACTCAGATAGCGACCTCGCTCAAGACTGACCAAACAGGTGGACGCTGATTTTTGATTGGTCAGTCCCTCCCGTTTGATACTGAAGCCTATTTAACGTTTACATTTAGTGCAAAACTTGGTAGTTGAGCCCACAGGACTGCCTTCCCCAACGTTGCCGTCTGCTGCCCAATGTCTGGTGGCGCATAGCCCGAGTGTAGTGAGGGATAAGACTACTCGTCCACCACAACCACCATCCTCACGCACGAAGAGAGCGAGTCTGCTAGACTGCGGCTCCCTCCGTCGGCACCAACACCGTCGCAGTAAGAGCACCTCACCGTCCAAGCAAACCAGACCCAAGAGTTAGTACCGAATGTGGCCTGTTTGCTAATTATGCACTAAAAACTCGCACACTAAACACCACCCTCACGTCGTGTAACTCTAATTCGCGCGCAGGAAAAAAGTCACTAGAAAAACGACAAATAGTGGGTTAACGCACACCCCAGTAAAAGTACCTCACGTCGGTGTGTGTGTGCACTTGCAGGTCACAAAAGCCAATCACCGGAGGACGTGAATCGTGATTCCATCGTTAGTCGAGACGACCTGCCACCCACAAAGCCCATGCGAATCTCCGGCTTTGCGAGCCTCAGGCGACGACGAGTACCGATCGGCGAGGTGCGGCAACTATCCGGGGAGGCGGTCGTGCCCGATTCGAACTTCGCGAACATGATCTACTCCTCGGTTCGACTTCGGAAATCGGCCAGAGGCAAGAACTACAACCCCATGGATCCCGAATACCAAAAGGTGAGGCGTGCAGTAAATTGACAGGGCGTGTCTACACAATACCGTATTGATTCGAAATGCTCACTGTTGTTTAAACTCCACATAGACATCCTTCCAAGGACGCTCACCCACATCCAACAATTCAAACCGCGAGCAACAAGACGGCCAATCACCAACCACGCCCGAGGTTAGATTGCGAGCGCCAAGGAATTAGATTACCTAGAAATACACAGCGCATCTCCGCAAACGCAGATCTCCCATATCAACTTTCAGGCTATGCTTTAGATGAAAATGAGCACAACTTTTCAGTGATTTTCAGGCTTCAAATTTGTCGGGTAGGGTTCCAGTGATGGCAGTTTTGGCGGTGGGTGGTCTGACGGGTCATCGGTTTCGGGTTTTTCTCTTTTAATGGTCACCTTCTTTACGAAAAACTTGTCAATTTTTCCAGTATGAGGAGGATCCTTTACCAATCTACAAAAGTACAAAGATGTTAACCGTTCACACTCGCGAAAAAGAGTATTTCTTCGTGATCAAAGTACTTACGGTTTCAAATCTGCCAATGGTTCAACGCACTGGTGACAATCAAATGCCGTGGAATTCATCAAGGGCGTAACTGGATGAATCTGCAGTTGAAGGGTCTTCAGTTTTGACACCAAATTTTGCAAGAGTCGTAGAGTCTAAAATGATGACAAGTGCTTGTCTAATGGGGCTGCCCCTGATTAACTTTACGAAGGCGAAAAACGAAATATCTCACAGCACCAACTGAGTCGCCTGTGGAATTGAGCCAGTCAAAGACATCCTCCGGATCACTGAATATGACCTAGACAGCGTTACCGAAGTGCTCTCAGCGTACCGGCATGCGGTCGTGTATACTGGCCATTTCATTGACGGCTTCAGTCGTAATGATGCTATAGGAGTAAAGCTAAATCAGTCATCACAACTCGTCTACCACATACCGTTTGCTCCTTGTTGACTGAAAATACTCCAGCCATTAGCACAAGCGGCTTCGATTCGCCAGGCAAGCAAGCAAAATATGGCTGCTTTTTGTTGGTTTTATGTCTTGCCCACTCGTAGAATCTAAAGGCATGAATAAACCACCCACACTCATGGTTACCCCTGGGTGACCACAACACACATTCGACCGTGTTTAAATGAGTCCCTGTAGGAAGGTCTTTGGAGAATACCTTCGGCTCGGGCGTTGGCAGTGGCAAATTTGCTCGAAGACGAGGCTTGTTGCACTGCATTGGGAACAAAGGATGCGATCAAGCCCCAACGCATGACCTGGATTATTCCAGCTGAGTCGTCTTCGTCACACGATTTCACATGCGTGGGGGAGATAAGCACTGGGCTAGGAATTATGGTAAAAAAAAATAGGAGGTGAGAGAAAGGTGAGGGAAAAGACGTGATAAGTCGGCGTATTCTCACTTGAAACTACCCGGTGCTTTGTTGAACGAAGGAGTGTAGTCGCCCAGACAAGGTGAAGCCTGCCACAGAAATGCTCGTTTATCTCCCAGCTGTGACTTCAGTCGAGCGACAATGTCCGACTCACATAATGCGCTAAGAGAGTGAAACAGGGATCCAACATTACCATGCTACCCTGCCGCACATGTGTAAGCGGCGTTACAAAAGTAAACTTTTCAAGGTTGACTTCCTTTCTAAAAAGTAGTAGAAATGGGCAGTAATGAGATATGAGATCAAAGTATAGTGTGGAACCATCAAATTACGAAAATAAAATCAGAGTTACAGTTCATGTTCAAGTTAAAATTACCAAAAAGAGTTCAAAAAAGGCAGCAGAACCTATTCTAAATGTTTACACTTTGCGTTTATTGACGATCTTTTATATCTTCAACCCGAAAAAAGTGCAAAAGTGTTTCGGAGAAGAGCAGAGAAACCAATGAGTTCCAGAAAATTTACGGAGAGCATAAAATTAATAAATTTTCGTATTGGAATAACGAGGATGAATACGGAGCCAACGAAGACCAAACGAAAAAGAGGCATTAACGCAAATACTAACAGCACAAGAGAAAAACAATTGTGCCGCAGGGGAACTCATTTCAAGAGATTCATCCGCCTAAACAAACCAATCTAAACATTTTGTTTAGCTTCACAGTTGATAACATTAAGATTCATTCTGAAAAATGAGCAAATCCTAAATAATGGTGCACCTATAAAATGTTATGACCTTGAATTATTTTAAGTAACCACATATTTGCGTCTCAATAAGTTGATCCGGGACCTCAGTTATTCAAGCCAGTGCAGGGATGAGACGAATATAAACATTCACAAATAAATGCTGTCGAAATACTATTTAACATAATCTAGTGAGCAATTTAGGGAGTGGTTGCAATGCTGCGGGTTATTTTGACAAGGATCCCTTCTGAGTTTAAAATTTTATTTTGATTTGTGTTCTAGTGAGATTAATAGCATTCGTGTTGTTGGTTAATGGATATTTCTTTTACGACTTCATAGTTCATTAGTAATTACAACAAATAAATTTGTTTAGGGGATCACCAGATGTCTATATACCAAATCGGATTCTTGTGATTTCAATTTTCTCACAAAAAATGCCCTACGATCTAAAGGAAATCAGTAGTAGTTGCCTTCAAACTTGACTGGCAATTAGTGTACAGTGTACAACTAATTTCAGCTCTATTCAAGACCACACACATGAAGCCAAAAAGGGCGCAACAGTACAATACTTTGCTGACTCATTTTAGCTATACTACTCAAAAGTTTCGATCATTTGGTCTGTGTGCTTTGCATCTGTGCGTCAGTAAGATGTAATAGACAATGTGTGGTACAGGCAGATTGACTAATAAGAGTGGCGACCTCTCAAGGAATCAGAGCATATCGACCGAAATCATGAATATATCATAAAACAATACAATTGTTGTGTTCTACTTATTATCTGTTAGGTACACGACATCAATTTCAGCCACACAATTTTTGCAAAGGTGGCAGTGAATCGTATCGATTGACGTCCATTTACCTTGCGGCTGAAGCCACTGCCATTTAGGCCATATTTACGTTAACGTGTTCATCTGAATTGTTTCAGGTGACCACGACAATTGCATGCACTACACAAAAAAATTTGTTGATCTACCTGGTACATTGTTGTGCTCGTCGTATATGGTCTTCAATTTGTCTTTTTGGATATCTAAGTTGTGTAAAAGCGTCAAATACCACTTAGTGGGCTCAACATGGTTCAGCAAATTTCAAACTTCATCTTTATCTCCTTTTTGGTCCTGGTTTGGGAAATTGTGTACCATTGAATTCAGTTATACGATAGTGGAAACTTAATCAAGACAATCATACTATTCATAAAATATCGTATTTTGCTAATTTTTTTTATCAATTATGCAATAAAATTATCTATTCAACGTCAAATTACCTATTCACCAATTCTGTGTTGCGAGTTGTCAATTATTTGATTTGGAACTAACAGTTATCATTACACTACTTCTGATAAACTGACAACGTCCTTACATTGTTAATCAACAATGTAAGTGTTTTATGAAATTTCCGGTTACTCGTTGATTCAGAGCACGTTAATACTCTTCGTATATCAACATCAATACTGCTGACGTCATAAAATATATCGAGCTTTTATTAAGACTTACTCGTTCACGCAGATTAATTTGTTTCTTTGACCCATAAAGTCATAACACTTTTATTCAATTAATGACAGTCGTTGAAATTTTTTGCATCAGCATAACTATTCTAATTTCTGAATTCAGCCATAAATTTTAAATTCTCATAAACTGACATGGAATTTTTATCAACAAATGTTGCCTCAAATGCCAAAGCACGGTAAGCATCAACAATTAGCGGTTCCCAGGCGTCAGGCAGATACTCGTTGAGATGACTCAACAACATTACCGGTGAAATTATTCTTTCTGTCCCAATCGATGACAACTAAGAGCACAGTACTTCCAGAATGTCTTTTTTAATAGAAAAAATCATTCGCATACAAAGAAACTTGTCAACATTTGCATCTGGTTCAAGTACACTAAGAAGATAAACACATTTGACATATAAGTTAGAAAAAAAGCACCCAAAATAGTAAATAAAGTAAAAGTAGAGAGAGAAGGAGAGACGATTCATTCGGCAAGCCGGAGGTTTGACCACGTTGTGCCAGTCATCACTTTGACCGGCAGAGGCACGCGGAGGGAGAAGTGTTCTCCGGCGGAAGGCATTGCTGCACGCAATAGATCACTGAACTGACCCGCAGCCGACTCAGGCGACACCTAAAACGCATCACAATCGCATGAAATGACCTTCAAATAACTTGGTTCTTTTTGAGTGTTTATTTATGCATTCAGTGACCTCATATATCAGCTCGTCGTGGAGATGAAGGACCAGCTTGCAGGCGGTAAAACACGGCGATGGTCGACGCAGCTCCTGGCGCACAGCCGCGTCAACCCTCTCCATGGCAACCTTCACGAGATCAGCCGCGCTGCCCTGAACAATGCTGTTGACGACTTGGCGTTCAGCCTGCAACGAGAAAGAAATGCCTTGAAGGCTCAACGGAAAGCGGTGGAGTGATTGAACAAGGTGAGACCCCATGCCTTGGCGTTGGAGTATTTGCTCCCCGGAGCTTGAAAACCCAAAATTTCCGCTGGCAAGCATTTGGGAGGACACGTTGGCTGGGAGCTCTCGCAATCCGCGACGCTAGGGTTCGCCTTGAGGCGTTCCAGCTGACGCACTCGACCACCGATGGTTCGAACCTCGCCGGTCTCGTGCGCTGATTGGATGGCGCCGTCGATGAAATTGGCAACACCTGCCGCAAGGCAAACGCACACAAATTACGCCATTTTTTTTCTAATTAAGCACAAACGTGAAAAGTTGTTCTGCATTCACAAGGCAAAATTAGTCCGAGTTAAGGCACAAGTTGACAACTGAATATCACGTGCACACTAGTTCGTGTGGACCGCGCACACAGCCCATTGGCTAGCCTCGGCTCTAAATGCTTTTTCTCAACTTTGATTGGTGCACAATGAATTTGTGCGTCCAACTGACCTGGAAATGCGTGCATAAATTCGTCAATGAGATTTTGGGCGTCGGAGACAGAGAGACCGGTTTGTGAGGCAAAGCCGCTAGCTCCCAGACCATAGATGAGGCCGTAGCAGAGGCGTTTCGCACGCTGCCTCTCTTCGTCTGTTACGCATTCCGGACTTTCACGCTTCAGCCAATGAGCGGCGAGCTAGGGGGAGAGAGGGAGATGTGAAAAAGCTGGGAGGGAGGAGTCACCAACGAAACAAAGAAGTCAATTTAAGTCACCAATTTGAAGACGTCCTGCGCGCCACTGTCCAAAGGTGCAGTGAACAGCCGCAGAAGAGACTCATCCCGACTCAAATGCGCCAGCACACGCAATTCCAGATGGCAAAAGTCGGCAGACACCAAGATCGCGCCGGCAGCGGCCTTGAAAGCTGACCTTGGCTGCAGCACCTGCAAGCGGGACTATAGGTAACCCACGCGAACAACGCAACAGCCTTCCACCACGGTGGACAGGGTCACTTACGAGGTCGGTCTTGCTTGCAACGGACTGCAAAACACTAGCTATCGACGGTGGCCACTCGGTAGATGGTGGCCTCACAGCGCCGTGCTCCGTCGATGCTGGCGGAGGCGGCGGCGGTCGGTTCACGATGACGTCCCAGGAGAACTTCACGTCCTTCGGCACCGCCTGCAAGTTGGGGCGCGTGGAGACGACTCGTCCCGTGGCAGTGCAGGTCCTGTAGACACAAGCGATCCGCACTTCATCTCGACTGTTCCGCTGTGGCACCTGGAAGTGATCACGAGGTTAATGCAACACTGCAAGTTTCAACAGTTGGTGATGAAACATCAACAAATTCGACGGTATAGACGCAAGCGCTACACAATAAAAGGGTGAATTCATGACAATATTAACAACAAGAGACCCAACCTCGTGTCTATCAGCAGCCGGGTCGCAAGAGCGAATGAGTCCACCAAGGACCTTCACTGACAACTCATGCAGATGGCGGTACTGCATGATGATCCGCGGCAGAGGGTGCAGCGACGTCAGTTGGCTGAGAATCTCATTTCGCGTTGGCAACTGGCGAAATCGGTTGGACAGACCGACTCCAAGTTTGCTGCGGTGGGCGCGTTTGCTGGCCGTCATTTCCGCCGCCAAACTCGTATACACGGGCAGACGCAGACGCTGGTAGAGGATCTACAACAAGACACTCACGCCGTTCAGGACACCACCATCTACCAAATCCAGTCTTTGGCTTGTAGTGGAACAAGGGGGTAACTAACATTGGCCACTTCGCGTGGCGAGCCCAGATTAAACAGGCAATCGACGAGGCGGTGTGCCAAGTTGGTGAGGTCGTCGCACGTCTTCTGCAGCCGGGTTTGGCATTCATGGAGAACATCCAAGTCTAGGACTAAAAAGACAGTCGAATGAGAAAACGTGAAGCGTCAAAATCTAATATAAAAAGATTCAGTAGCTTCCAGACGATACTAAGTAGATTTTGTCACTCAAATTCGATTGGTCGGACTTGTTGAGGGGCCGGCGTATGCACCAGCCCGGTTAAAAATGACTTCAATTACCAAAACCATCGCATTCGGAGGTGGCGAGTAATCCAGAGATTGACACCTCCCTTTCAAGCGATGGGTGCGCCAACGAGGAATTAGCCGAACACAACGAGAGTAGAAAGCACTGGGCAGCAGCGTCGAGGATGCCGGAGGAGGAGAGGGCTGTTGACGCATTTGAACCAATGGAGCTGTGCGCAGCAGACGGCGATGTTATTGGCTGAGCGAGTCGCAGTTTCGTCCAATCGGAGAGCTGGCGTGGTGGATCTAGTAAGTGGAAAAGGAGACGTGATGCGTTCTCCTCCTTCATTAAGCGCAACGCAAGATAACGCGATGCTGCCAAAAGCCGATGGAAGCAACTAACCAAGGGAATAGCCGACCGAGAGAAGACCACCGGTTATGCCAGGCGCATCAACCACCTCCACAAGCCGCGGACAACCACTGTCTGGGTCCAGCAACCAACCGCTCAGGCTAGGATCGAAATGACATGTCGTCGAACAGATGTCTACATCCAACACCTCAGCAGCAACACGAAGCCACCACTTGACGTCCCAGACGACGAGACCGAGGCGGGGTCGCCCGAGCAAACGTCGCAGGTCCGACAAAACACGTGCCGAATCTAGTACGATGGAAAAGAGATCAGGCGCTCAGAGGAACACGGCTCCAATTAATGACAAGAAGCAGGAGCATCAACCTGCGGCGGTGGTGGTGAGAGGGATCCAGAAGACGACCCGAGGTTGGAGGTCAGAAGCACACAAGGCGATCCCTTCGAGGTGCAGACAGACGTCGCAAGAAGCCCCAGAGCCGCCACCATGACGGCGTTGACCGGCGCAGCCGTTGTGCCAGACAAGACCGCCGCCGACATCGCGACACTCCAATCGAGAGGTCAGGACACGCCAGTGCGGTTGCAGAGCGAGCCAGAAGACACCACCACACGAGCTCCGTGCAGTGTCCAGCTCCGACAGGAAAGTGGTCCACAGGCGGGCGGTTTTTGTCACGTCGACGACCCTGAACAATGGCTCACCTGAAGTGACAAAGTGGAAGATAGCTCGACTTCTCCCAGGCAAGGAATGGCCTTCAGCTAATTCCATGTATTCGACTTCGTTCTTAGATCAGTTGTTAACCTATCCTCAACTTTACAATATCGCGAAACCGCTACTATACTGGACCAGATGAGGCCTAATGGTTGTCGTCATCTTTAGCTGCCGACTTTTGTGTGAGGCTGAGAATTGTCATGGCGGACCACGATTCATCAAACCTGGTAGTCCATCGTCAATCGCCCTCACTAAACCGCACTCCTTTGTGGTTGTCGATGCTAATGACGCAAAAACAACGTGAATTGGTGGTGTAGTTCCTTGTCGTCGAAATTGGCTGGTTGCCGACACTTTATTAACGGCTTTTTAGGCTTTCGTTGCCAGCCTTTTCAAGTAGTCATAACCGAAATTACGTAATTGCCAGCCCAATAAGAAGGAAAGGGGTTACGGGATAACTCACCGGTGGTTGAGTTGTGCTGTTTTCTTGAAGGTGCGTCACCCTGACCGTTAGACGAGCGACACGGAGATTGGCCTGTCTCCTCGGCCCTACGTTTGTGTAGAGAAGTGAGGCAGTGTAAAACCGACCAAGCGCTGATCGTATCGACCGCGCGCTTCTAGCCTTGATTTAATTGGCTAACCCACATTTTTAATGAGATATCTATCGTATTGGCTGCCAAGGTCGATCCCAACAAAGCAGTAGCGCATTATTTAACAGTGACTTTAGAAGTTTCGTGGTGGGATACGCCTTGAAAAATCAGCAACAAGGTGGTTTTTTTTCAGTGAAATCATTATCAAGGCCCCGAAGATTGATTTGAAATAAACAGGGATTCCATCAATGGTCTTGTTGTCATTAAAAGGACGACGATCTGATACAAGTCGTGGATCTTCCTCCTCGCAAACCGGTGGGATTTGTGTGAGGTGGAAGCAACACATCCGCCGTTTTTAATCATGGCAAGTTCCATAGCCCGACAATGCCCGATTAAATACTTCACCAGGATGGTCACCATGGAGGCCGACTGGAAGGTGTCGATGCGTCCACCGTGAAGTTCGGATAAGCGCCTATATCACCCAGTTTCGGGCCAATATCCGACAACGATAGACAGCGAGATTTCAAAAAAAAAGGCACGTTCAATCTCACTAACCTCGCCTCGCCTGTAGAATTGTCGACGTGGATCTGACTGCTGAAGATGTCCTCACTGCTGACATTCTCGTAGACCATCGGTTCCCGATGTGTGCTCACCCTAGCCGAAATGGAATTCTGTGAATTTTCGATGATTTTGCTGACGCTACTTGACAACTGAAAAAAAGAAGGAGACGGCAAATTCGCGTTGTGAAATTAATCAAATGTTGCGGTATCGTAAAGGTGTCGGGCGTCATTTGACTAAATCGAGAACCCACCACGGGTTAACTCCCATTCATTTTGTCAACCCTAACTATTAGGCATGATTCAGAGAGACGGACAATATCACCGTTTTATGAGTGGTCACGCACCAACTGCGGCAAATTCTCGGTAATCCTCTCCATCATAGAGAAAGTCATGGTGTCGTTCAAGACTGCAGCCTCGTTTTGAATTGATGACGGAGTGCTCGCGTGTATTTTACCAGCAAGCACAGGCGAGGAACCCTGAACTCTGGAAGGCGTTAATGAGGCGACATTATCGAGGTGTCGAAGGAAGTTGCTGGTCGTGGAGGTTCGACCTGAGTCACTCGCGCTCTCCTCCACTTCCACGTTCAAGGATAACGGCACTGGACTCTGAGTGGCAAGGCAACTTTCTTCACAACACGACGAAGAGGCTATCACGTTCACAGATCTGCCGTCCTTGTCAATGGAAGCCAGAGAAGCCATTTCTTGTGGGTTAGAGTCTGTTGGAGTGGACGGATTCGCCAAAGTCGCTGCGGTGACGTTTGGAGCATTGTTCAAGCGCAGGAGGTTGGACAATTTCACGGGAGAGGAGATCTTGTGTTTGAGCGCGTTGGGGGAAAATCTAGACGCAGGGCATCCGCTCGCACGAGGTGATCGCTGAATCAAAGCGTCGGCGAGTGAGCACCTTCGTCGTTTGGATGGTGGCGTGGAGGTGGGAGACGGCGAAGACGTTGTGCCAACTACTCTGTCGGACACCGCCGCTAGGTCGACACCGTAGTTGGCACAAAGATCTTCACGAAGCAGTTCCTGCGCCCTGGCAACCACTAACGGCGGCAGATCGTGCTCGCTGATGACGGAACCATCCGAAAGAACTATCGCCGACTGAGTTTTGCGATCATCTTCGTGCTGTGTGCCACTAAGCGAGAAGAGTAAGATTAAATAGCAAACTACACAAGCACACACACACACACACACGCAAAGCAGCTTCTGTTTGCGAGGAACACCGCTCACCTGGAGTAGGGGTTAACTCGTTGTAGCACGCGTTCAACCTCCTTAGTTCGAGCCCTCGCTAGCACGGCGACTGACGTGAATCCAGCCAAGTAGAGCGCTCTGGCACGTTGGACGTTGAGTAGTGGAGTTAGGCGAATCAAATCAAGCAGTTCGTTGGCGACACCAAAAAAGAGACGAGTCTGGAAGCCCGCGAACAACCTCTCCATGTGAGTCCAGCCAAGGCGATTGCAGAAAACGGTCACCATGCCTACAACGACGACGGTAACATGGCGGCGATGAGAAAACAAGCCTGTGCTTCTGGGGGTCAGCCAGTGGCTGTGCTCCCCACAAAGGCCGAATCGCTAACAGAATGCTGGCAATGCGATGAGAATAAAAGACCTGGAAAGTGGGGTCCACTTCGCCCCGTTTAAAACGATTCGATGAGAGAATTTAAAGCGACGTCGGCGAGATTCAGCAAAAAATGCGACGATGACGAGTGTCGGTGGTGGTGGTGGTGGTGATGGTGGTGGTGGAGTAAAAGGGGAAGGTGATTGCAGGGGGCGATGGTTGAGAAGCAGCAAAAAACACGCAAAACTCACACGTCAGGCAGGACCTGCACTAAAGCAAACCAAGGAATTAGCCAGCGGGAGAATGATAGCAGGAGGACAGCCACACAAAGCTCGTACACCCAGAAAGAAAACCGCGATACACATCGGTATTTACTCGGGTCCACTGTGTCCATGAAAGCAACCCGCGAAAAACTTTGATCATACTTTAACTCTTCCTAGCCAATACCACCAAATTGTAGTCTTGCTCGCGAGATGAACAGACTCGAGTGGTTTAGGGGCACGCAGGCGTCATTATGCTCCTCTTATGGAATACTCGAACACACACGAACCTGCATACGTGGAAGCCTGCTGCATCAGACTCTGTAATACACCCCGATTTACGGCAAATCGCTCAGAAACCCCTGCCAGACCCCCTTCGCACACCAGGCTGTACAGTATGAGCGCCATGTAGAAGCGTCGATGCAGGAGGTGGAGAGAGGCGGCGGTGGACGTGTTGGTGCGTCCGGTGGTTGAACCGGACAGGCACCGCGTTATGAAGCGCTCGTCAACTCCAACGAGGTCGGCGACGTGGCGTTCTTCCTGACTCAAGTTATGATAGATATCCAAGTAGAGGAACCAATCCATTGGCCTATCCACGTTTAGGTAGACTGGAGTCACCTTAGGGCCGACAAAACAACACATCAGATTGTGAATGAACACGAAGTTCTATGCTACTGGTGGTATTAGACAATGCCGAAAATCGACCTACCAAGTAGACCAGATGAAGGTCCGTGTCCAACGCAACACTTCGACGGGCTTTGGAGAGCTCTGCGTACACCGTCAGGCCGTCAACAGGACCGAGGGACGACGAGAGCACAGCACGGCCCAACGCTGTTGGCCGCAGCAGGTCTGGAGCATCGTCACAGGCCTCCATTGTGATCAGCTTGCTACTCGCCAACGCCTCCAGACAGGCAGACAGGAGACGTGGAAGGCCTCCAGCAATGTCTGCGTATCCACAGCCGGAGGATCGGCGACGCGAACGCAGCCGCGGACTTGGACTGGGCGACCTGCGACAACGAGATGCCCGTAGACAGGCCGAAAGGAGGGTGTTGTCCAGGTAATGCTTGGCATCCTCCACATTATCCACGATGCCATTCGCGATGACCTAGGAAGCGTAGATCGGCATAGTTGGCTTAGCTCTTGAGCTGAATTAATGAAAAGCACTTTTAGCATGTGCATGTCTCTACGCGACACCATCAACGCCCCCAGACTCTTGGCTTTTTAGGCTGCGCAATCATGACGTCAAGTTGTTGGCAAAGGACCAATCACGAAATGGCAGTTGTGTGCACGGCAAGCCAATGAGCTTAGACTGGGAGGCAAGTAGTAAATATTCGGCGTATCACTTCAGGTTTACAGATTTCTCCGAAATTTTTTTGAATATACAAAAGACGACAACAACGTGGAAATATTGTCTATTGCCTTCCATGAGCTTGCGCGATCTCTCGGGTGACGCATGGATACTGTCGCGAATGAAACTTGCAGACTTTGTCGAGCCACGAAAGCCATCGACGAATTTTCGCAAAATCGTCCAAAATTTTCAACTGTTTATCCACTAAGGCATGCTACCACACCGATCTGAACAAAGAACTTGCCTGATTCCTTGTCCAGGAAATGGCCTTTTCTGATTAAATTTATCGTTCAGTTTGCTCAATTGTCGGCTGTAGCGTTTCGAAGTCACCATCTGACCATCTTCCAGAAGTCGCCACCACCGGATACGTAGTAGAACCCTTATCAAGCGGATGTCCCGTTTCGGCGTTGATGAACTGGTATGCCCGAGATCTAACCACAATTCTACGTGTTACGCCTGGGATTCTCGTAATATACTTTGCATCACTTGACAGAAGCGTCCACAAGAAGTTTCTACGTGAATGACTCCTAACTGAGCTGGAAGCTCTTGCTGCGTCTGCGTTGAGTCTTCATCCAGTAGAGCTTGCAATTCCGCATCTTCAAACACTAGAGGCTGCTGCCCGGGGCGTGGCTGGTCACTAAGACCAAGATCACCACTTCTAAGACGTCTCCACTGGTAATTACACATTTCATGAGACACAACGCCGGCGCCAAGAACACTACAAACTGATTCCCGTGCCTTAGAAGCAGTTGGTTTCTTGTTCAATTCGTACAAAATGCAGTGTCATGTCTACTGTTTATCTGTTGCCAACGTAAAATCTGCAATTCTGAGAGGCTATATAACTCACGCAGACTTGAAGTTCGGTGTTCTGAAACCGTGCGTTCGATCCCTTCAAAATCACACAGAACCGCGATAAACCAATTAAATAATGTAGAAGCCAATATTGCAATCATATAATTTTCCAGGTCAGTGTAACTTCAAACCCTTTAATATCGCGCCATTTTTAAGTTATTATCTTGGTTTCAACTTACGGCCATCTACATGATTGTGTTGTCGTCTCAAAGCACATGATAATCTGAGGATGCATGTTCAGGAGACTGTGGAAGGTGAGGTAATATTCAACTACCAATCACTTCCAAGAGACCTTCGGTGGGTTGCGCTGTGTGAGGACAGGCAATATCATTACGAGGCTGCTTCCGAACGACAAATTTAACAAAAGCAGACAACTCGAGTGGCTCTTTGGTCATTGTGCGAGTTTCACTTTTTTGTCATCGTTAACGAGCATACCTGAAGTGATCTACCGTAACCAAGAAGCTGCTGTAGATTCTTTAGAGAGAGAGTTCTCAACCAATGAAACCTTTCCGGGTGTATCCACTACGTGAATTCTCCTGCATGTTGTGGTGGGATTTTCAGTGACTGCAGCCTCAAAAAGTATTCATACTCTAAACTAAAGGGGTTCACTTGCCCAACGCTCGCCCACACCAGTACTTCTACTTTGAATTTCAACGCCACCCACACGACACGAAAGCCAAACAGCGAAGTCGGAGTGAAGACTCCCCACGCGAATGCTGAAGCTTCGTGTAGGAAAACGCCACACACGCACACACACACACACACCTCAAGCAGAGCTCGACGCAAACTGGCCTCGGGATCGGCGCTGCGAGTCAGCAGACACGAGGTGACCGGGGGCATGCCGCTAGAGAGGAGTTGTTTCACCTTGCCGAGGTCTCTCGGTTTGCAGATGAGCACACTTTCACCTCGCACGTCGACGCCCTTGCGTCCCGCTCGGCCGACCATCTGTTTGTAGGTCAGGTAGTCCAGGGTCTGGCCGTGGAAGTGGACAGTGGGAATGATGACTCGACGGGCGGGCAAGTTGACGCCGGAGCTCAGTGTGGAGGTGGCGATCAGCAGGCGGAGGTAGCCCCGGCGAAACGCCGCCTCAAGGATGTCGCGTTCCTCCATTGTTAGGCCTTTGGAAAGATTTAGGAGAACTTCAAGAGTGTGGAGGATGGAATTGGAGCGAAAAAAGAGGTGGCCGAATGAGCGTACCGGCGTGGTGGAAGGCGACGCCGAAACGAACGCACCGAGAAAGCGAAGCATCGAGGCCGGTAGGGCCGCTTCCAAGCTGTCTCAGGCACTCAGCCAGTCCCGCTTCGTTGAGGTGCTTGCTTAGGATTAGTCCAGGCGCGTTCTCCGTTTCACACGGCAAATCGCCTCTAGACAGCAGGAAAGGCCCCGCCAGAGAGGATATCTACAAGAAAGGGATGCACACAGAGTCCGCTGTAACTATGTGTGTTGAAGTTTGAATTCCAGTGGGGTAACAGAAGTACACAAACCTTCTGCGCCATGGATTCTGCTAGCTCCTCACACCACTGTTTCGTTGGACAGAAAACCAGGGCAGCATGGCCAGAAATTAGCGTATCCAAGCAGAGTTCTGAGACGCCATCGTCGGCGTCAACTTGGAGAGCACCTTCGAAGGCAGTGGTAAGCAGACCGACGTCGGCTGAGTTGACTGGCTCCAAGAGCCTACAATTCAGTGTCGTGATCAGGTGGTTACTGATGCAATTTTATCCCATTCAGCGACGCTGAAATGCCTGTGAGTCGATTAGGTTTGTCAAAATATCCAAAACCAAACGGTTTCAGAAGGTCACGTTTCAGTCAGCATTGCAGAGATCAAATATCAAAACCGAAAAACCCTGATATCAAGGTGTGTGAAGAGGTTAATAGGCTTGGCACTTTTGCCCAGGGTTACCAAAATCGATTGGCGAAACAGACTTACTCGTGGTTAGTACCATCCCCTGGCATTACACGATAAACAGTATCCTTAGAGTATACCATCTCGGTGAGAGGAATAGGTCGAAAGTCAGTGGTGTAGACGGCAGCTTGAAGCCAGTCGGCTAGAACGGAGAGGCTAGAGAGGGTTGCTGAGATGCCAATAATTTGAATGTGGTGGTTCTTATCACTTCGGCATTGACTAGGCGATGAGGATGTATGGCCCCGACTGTTCTCCATGTGCTCGTGGAGAAGGATTTTTGTAAGCAGAAGTTCCAGTAGGTAGCCACGATGAGAATCACTGATTAAATGCAACTCGTCAACAACAACTAATCCTTAAAGCAAAATAAGAAGCGATATTAAGCATCCCGGATTGTCTTCTCGACGTTTATTGTTTATCAACTACAAATTAAGTAGAAAAGCAACCTCGACTATAATAATCATGGTGTTACAATGAAAGGAAATGGGTTTCCAAGCACTAGCTAGCGTTGAGATGCACGATTCAGAACTCACCTAAGTCAGAAAGGCGTTCGTCTTCAATTAGACGATTTACCATGTTGTTGGCCTTTTCAATCGTGCAAACAGCGACATCCACAGATGCGAGACCACCGCTGGGATTTACACCTCCCATAAAACCGCCAACACGTAGTCTCGCGCCACCGAAAATGTTCTAGCAAAGATTTATGAGAAACTGAAACATTTTATTTATTTAACTAAAGTAGCACCTGCCGCTTATATGTGCATAAAAAAGAAATTTTAGGTCCCGTTTACTACTTACAGAAGTGAAGAAAGGCAAATACATTAGTATAAGTATGAATCGAATGAGTTTACAGAATAGCATCAACGACGTCCAAACAAAGCACTATGGAGCTAGCCAATGCTTTATTAACGTAAAAAAACTAAAACAGTTTTTGGAAATACAAGGAGAAACAATGACAAAACAAGCATAAAATACACATTTTACTTGTAAGGAAGTAACTTTCTCTCTTGATACGGAAACATACGGCAAAATAAATATTGCCTTTTTATTCGTTGTCAACACACGTTTAAGCATAATCAACTCCGCAACCAACGTTTTCCCCGCACTTGTTGGAGCAGAATACACAAGGTTTTTCTTTCCTTCTAACATTGAAATAACTTTTTCCCCGTGAATGCTTACCAAGTACACCGGGTATATTTAAACATTCGGCTTGCCATGAAAATACAGAATTAATCCCAGCTGCTGCATACTTTTCGCAGATATTTTTAGGAAGATAAAGTTCCCCATTAGATAATTCAATATCAACACCAACGCAGATGTTCATTAGGAATCAAATCACTGCCTTCACGCAAAAGCAAAAGCGCGCGTTAGAAGGTGGACCCCCAAAAGACAACCGAAGCAAACGATTTCCCTAAATTTTGAAAACATTTTGCATCTCGATAGCTTCATTGTTAAAGTTATTGCAAATATAAAATAGTAGGTCTTATGTTGTGTTCCTGGTTTGTGAATCCTGTGTAGGTCAAAGGTCGCTTTGTGGGAAATTAGGGGTGAATACGACCTTATTTATTGCTGAATATATCAAACTTTATCGAATTCGTCACACCATCCTTTTGCTTTTTTGGGTGAAGTAACAATTATTTTTTGTAGTAAAATGTCTAAAGTGAATTGATATTCAATTTTTGGTTTTGAGGACATCTGAGCACGACACATGGTGGCGGTTATTATATTTCTCCAGTTATATCATGCCGATAACGTCTTGTTCATTTTTTTTACCGACAAGTGCCAAATGGCTTTAAAGTGCTTAATGGAACACCTGGGTTGGGGTTGATATCACTAGCTCTGTTCTGGATTTTGCTTTGGAAATTTGTAGCAGAAATGTCTTTTGAAAAAATTACTAAACTCCAAAAACCTTTCATGAATGATTGTTTATTTGATGAATTGCAGTTCCACTATCACTACCTAGATAAATGTTCATGGTTAGTATGTGCCTTGTGTTTCTTATACTCAATTGAACTAACTATTCATTTTAGTATTTAATAGGATCACATTGGGAAGATAATAATACTATCACACGTTTTCCGGAACCTTAGTTACTACTTAATGTTTAGGGCAATTAACTTGCTTGTGTTATAATCTAGATAACGGTGTTAAAGTAAAGTAGTAATAAATGAAAATTATCATTAGTTCAGACCCGTTTCTTACCAATTATTAACTGCCAATTTATAGACTGTGACTGCACATGTTTAGCAAATTTAATGAGGTCTTGTAAGTAGGTAGGAATTTTGCCCATTGAGGGACATCGATTACATGAGCAATTGTTGCTTCCATTATTGAAGTGATAAGAAATGAGGTTCAGTTAATAGAATCGATTTAATCAAATTTAGTTATGATAAGAAACCGTTATTGTCATGCTTTGGAATTGCTGCAGCATACTTGTCTTAGGATAAAATGATAGTAGCGCTATTTTAAAGTTTAGTGATTAGTTACACAATAGCTATTTCATTGCACAACTATGCTTCCATATAACGGAGTCCTGATTGGAAACATATGTTCTCCAATGAAATCGACTTTAGACGAATCTAAAATAAGTTTTTATTTTTGAATACTTGAAATCATGACATCTTTGATGTTCTGCAAGCTATTGTCGTAAAATACGTGACCGTCGGTATAGAAAAGTTACATGTATCACTGTTCTTTGCACAAATTGCGTTCTTGTCAATTTAATTGTGTTTTTTCGTATGGCGAGTCTTAATTGGTTGTCTATGTTAAAGGCCAGTAGAAGACAAAACACATAGTATTGCCTGATTTCTTATTTTAATTTGACATGATATATGCAACTTCCCAGACGTGTCTGTCTCTGGTTGGCTGCCCATCTTCCTTAGCATGTCATTGGAACACAAAGACAGAGGAATGACCGAGGCCAGGTAATCCAATATATATGCGCCCTCTGACGTCGCCACACAGCCTTACACTCGGGAGTAAAGCTGTTCTCAGCTTTTGGCCTGTTGATGATTGGTAAAATATCAAGTTTGAACCTATCCGACATCCAACATCCTAGCAGGAAAGTGGCCCAAACAAATATTTGACGAGGGACTTTGCTCTTTTAGACTTGCAGGAAGGTCGCTTCATCCATAGTAGGTTCCTTTTCGCTTAAAATCCAACTGGCCTTTACTGTTTTTGTCGTTGTCGCTGAGTTATTAATGTCTCTTTAGAAGCAGTAGTCCTAATCCCGCGCAATGTCTATTGATATAGTGTATGGGGCATCGGATGACAGCCATGTCAACTTCGGCGGGCATTTACGGGTCTTTGGCTCTGTTGTCCGTGGTAGAGAAAGGGCAGGGGTTCGATTCTCGTTATTCAAACACATCCGCTGCCACCAATGTGGAATACCCAAGCCCTAGTATGAATAAGACTGGTACAACAGAACAGGCTTCATTGACCAATCACAAGACAGAACCACACGTCAGGCGCCGTTAATCCAAGTCCACCTCATTGGATACGCCGCCCTTTATATGCAATATCTTAAACGGATCTGTCTCTTTTGGCTACCTATCATCATCTCAAAATATCAGAACGCGAAGAGTAAGAGGATTGGTTGAGGCTAGTGTGGTCCAATATGTCTAAGCCCTTATATGTCAAGGCTGTAGGAAATAGACTGATAAAACAGAACAGGCTTTATTGACCAATCAGAAGCCAGAGCCACACGTCAGGCACCTTCCATCCGAGTCCACCACGCTGGCCACGCCGCTCATTATATACTACACCTCATTTGTCTCCTTCACTGGATGGCTGCTCATCATCCTCACATGCCATTGGAACGCAAAGAGACACAGGATTGGCTGAAGCCAGTGTGGTCCAATATGTCTGCGCCCTAATTTGTCGCTACTGTCGAATACCCGAGGCCTTAAAGGAAGAAGACTGGTTCAGCAGAACAGGCTTTATTGACCAATCACAAGCCAGAGCCACATCTCAGGCCCCTTCCATCCAAGTTCGCCACACTGGCTACGCCGCTCATTACATACTGCTCCTAAGTTGTGTCCTTCTCTAGTTGGCTTATGGCGTCGGATCAGGGCGCAGACATGTTGGACCACCTGGCCGCAGCCAATCCTGTGTCTCTCGGTGTTCCTCTGGCACGCGAGGAAGATAAGCAGCCAACCAGAGAAGGACACGATTGAGGAGCAGTATATAATGAGCGGCGTGGCCAGCGTGGTGGACTATCATGGAAGGCGCCTGACGTGTGGTTCTGGCTTGTGATTAGTCAATAAAGCCTGTTCTGTTGTACCGATCTTTTTCCTATTAGGGCTCGGGTATTCTACAGGCTGCTTATCTTCCTTGCTCCTCATTCGAACGCAGAGAGACACAGGATTGGCTGAAGCCAGCGTGGTCCAATATGTCTGCGCCTTAATCCGTCGTCACACCACACTGTAGAATACCCGAGCCCTAATAGGGAAAAGACCGGTACAACAGAACAGGCTTTATTGACCAATCAGAAGCCAGAGCCACGCGTCAGGCACCTTCCATCCGAGTCCACGATGCTAGCCACGCCGCTCATTACATACTGCAACTCATCCATGTCCTTCTCTGGTTGGCTGCCTTCCTTTCCCGCATGCCATTGGGTCACAAAGAGACACGCGATTGGCTGAGGCCAGGTGGTCCAACATGTCTGCGCCTTGATCCGACGCCACTGTAAAATGCCCGAGCCCTAATTGGAAAAAGATTGGTACAACATAACAGGCTTTATTGACCAATCAGAAGCCAGAGCCACGCGTCATGCGCCTTCTATCTGAGTCCACCTCGCTGGCCACACCGCTCATTAATACTGCATCTCATCCATGTCCTTCTCTGGTTGGCTGCCTTCCTTTCCCGCATGCCATTGGATCGCAGAGAGACACGGGATTGGCTGAGGCCAGGTGGTCAAATATGTCTGAGCCCTGATCCGACGCCACATTGCCTTCACCTCAGAAGTGAAGCTGTCCTTAGCTTCTTGCTTGGTTCACCGCACTGTTGTTGATTTCCAGTGTTGGTAAAATATCCAGTTCGAAACTCCCCGCACCCCACATCTGGCAGGATAGTGGCCTACGCGAAAAGTTGACGAGGGACTTTGCTCTTGTAGACTTGCAGGAAAGACTCATCATCCATTGAAGGTCCTTCGCAGTTGCAGTCCAGCTGGCTTTTACTGTCCAAGTCGTCGTCGATGAGTTGCCAATGCCTCTTCAGATGCAATGATCCTAATCCCGGGCAATGTCTATGGATCCACTTTATTGGACATCGGATGACCGCCATGACAAATTCAACTTGCATTGAAGGGTCTTTGCTTGTGTTGACCACTGAAGAGAAAGGGCTGGGGTTCGATTTGCGTTATTCGAACGCATCCGCTGCCACCAATGTAGAATGCCCGAGCCCTAATAGGTAAAAGACTGGTACAACAGAACAGGCTTTATTGACCAATCAGAAGCCAGTGCTACGCGTCAGGCGCCTTCCATCCGAGTCCGCCACGCTGGCCACGCCGCTCATTATATACTGCGTCTCATCCATGTCCTTCTCTGGTTGGCTGCCTTCCTTTCCCGCATGCATTGGATCGCAGAGAGACACGGGATTGGCTGAGGCCAGGTGGTCCAACATGTCTGCGCCCTGATCCGACGCCACACCAC
>UXSR01005506.1:41939-66433 GCA_900604375.1 Mesocestoides corti
ACACCGCAAGGCTGTGACTCCAACTTTATTTCTGATTCATAGTTGTTGTTGCTAATGCTTTTTCTTAAGCCATTCAAAATACGGTCAAATACTGCTGTTCGCGAGACAAAGACGTAATTCATGCTCTTTACCTAATTGTCTTTTTTTGCGTCAAACCCAAAAAACTTTTATTTTACAGATAACCTTTTCTTCCTACCACTATTTTAACAAAGTCACTCTAGATGAATTTATTGTGTGTAATAAGTAAATTGTAAGGATATTGTGTTTTTTTACATTTAGTCGCAGTTTTTGGTTTTTATTGTGCTTGTTAGATTTCTATGATTGCTGCATATTAGTGTACTCTCTCTCATTTTCATTTTATTATACTTTAGGCGGAAACTTATCGACCATATTATGAAAACTTTCGAAATACCGCCTGATGAAGACTTTATCTTTAAAAATAAGATTGTCACTGAATTGAAATTATGTCTGCACAACCGCCAAGACGTCCTATGTTATCTCTTCGATGGCGTTCCATACGTGTTTGAGCATGAATCACGTCTATTTCCCACGGGTAATTCTTATTCTTTAATTCAATCGACATTTTAGTCTTCATTCTCTCCTTATTATCCGTTTGTAACGTGCCCTTGGTGTACACTTTCGAAAGTGTAATGAATCGCATATATGGCGGTTCTGGTTTGTGTGCAATTTTTGACATAATGCCTTAATTAGATTTAATGCTTCCTGGCGTAATCAAGGATGGGCCTTTCGCAGATTCTTTAAGCCGCCTTCAAAAGTCAGCTGTGTGCTCTGTCGCCACAATTTCTGGCAGTTCACCGGCATTTCGGCGTTCCAAGCCGCTTGCTGTTGGCATTTGTAACCTCGACGTTGCTGAAGCAACGGCTTCTTTTGCCAAGGGCAAACTTGTTCTAATCCTTCATACAGCAGGAGATAAGCTCTTGTAATTTATTTTTTCTGTCACACAAAATGTCGAAAACACCGAAACGTTGAATACAATTCCCGATATTTTTGTTACCCACTAATCATTATACAAGTATGTATAACGGTTACTCGCTTTAGCCATCATGATTACACCTAAACGGCAACACACCATACACACTTTACGAGACACCGCTTTGTTGATAAAATGCGATGGCTTGCATTTAAAACTGGTCCACTCGTCTATTACTTTTGACGTAAACTTCGTGGGTTTAATCATTGGCCGAAATGCCGAATCGCTCATCCCTTTGCCGAAAGTGACTGATCAAACTTGACCATTGTCCTATTTGAAACTTACGTCATTAAAATCCGTTTGTAACAAACCTTATGATCCCCTTGTAAGTATCAACTAAACTTCTCACCTTATTGAAATTTCGAAAGTTTGGGCATCCAAGTACCATCGACTGTATCTGTATACACCCCGTACCTTGTCGTTAGCAAATTTTTTTCTCTTTGTTTCTGCGGTAGTGAACTTTGTCCGCCCCACATTCTACCATCTTTCAAACTTGGAGACGCGGCGGAACTGAAGTTTGGCGATTCACAGATCCCCGTGGAGCTGTCTACCGTAATTTCCGATGACTTATCTTCCGATCACCTAGACATCGAACAGCTATCACGTAGGTCATGTAGCAGCGTACTTAGCAGGTCTTGCTGCGCCAATTCGGTCTAAAATCGTTACTAAACACACGCCTTTTTGCCCTTCTTGGTTTTAGAGGCTTGTGGGGATGCGTCTGTTGCCTCGGCAGAGCCCACATCAGACGAACTGCTTATGACCTGCTTTGTTTACGCTCTAAGTCTGTTGAAACCAACAGACTTGCCTCTTACCGTTAATGTTTTCTACGCCAAGTACATGAAGACTGAGTGGTAGGTCCTAGGCTGCGCTTTGTTTATTCGTGTTTGTTCTTCTTTGAGAATAGCCCCGACGGGTCGAAACTGGACATTAAAAAGACATCCTACAAAAAGGTGAGCTAATCTCATCTCTGGTTTCGTTTTTTTGTGGCTCATTAGGCTCACTATCTACCTTCTTTCCTTCTCTTTCCTATGGAGTCTCGCTGGATTAAGTTAGAAACAAGCGTGCTTTGGGGTTGTCTAGTATTTTGACCAGTGCAATGTTGTTATCGTGATAGTGGACATGTCAAAAGCAAACACTAACTCGTGTGTTTCGTCTAAAAATCGTGTTGTTTTTTGTCTCAGGTTGGTGTCTTTCTTGAGAAGATGGCGGAAGATGGTCTAATCGAGCTGGAACGAGTTGGCGAGGGTATTGTACGTTTGACGGCTTTCCACAATGACCACCCCACGTACGTCAGTTCAATCCTACCTGAGGGTTTTCACGTGACCAGCCTGGCGTTCTGGCTTTCCATCTTAACCGCCTTTTAAATGCTCGTGTTCTGTTTGCAGGTTCAAGGAATTGTCTCAAAACATGCCTCAGTTGGCGGCAAAAGCCGACGAAGCCGATGTGGAATCGACCTACTCGAAGTCCGCCGTAGGCAACTTCTATTTTGGACCTCCAGTTCTTGAAGAAGTTCGATATATCACCTCCAAGGTCGCGCCTTTTTTCGCCGCCTCCGGCTACAGGTTGGTTCTCTCGCTTCCTCTGTGCCCTCTTCGGCCAAAGCATCGTGATCGGAATTACTGTTTATATAAGTTTGCCTGATTATTTTGGCGTCTCTCGCTCGGTAGAGATGCTCACGTCGTCGTAGACTTCACGACTCAAATTCAAATTCGCATATGGTGCCGAAAATGTAGGGGCAATATGTAGGGTACCAGCACTGTTGAAGAATATCAAACGCAGTTTTTTTGTTGTTTGTTGATCATCTGCTCTTCTTTATAGCTCTGGTGATGTCATCGCACAAGCGGAAATTTGTCGTCTTGCTGGAGCCTACATCGACTCGAAGATGCTGCGGAGTAGTGAAGACCGAAGGTCAGTCTCCTTGCCCCTCAACTGATTGGTTAAAAGCCAATTGAAACCTTGTCCGTGCTGCCCAAACCTGCCTCTCTTCCGTCTTTGAAGTCTCCTCAACCTGGACGCTCTGCTAACGCGTGTCTGTGATCCAAATCTCCTGAGAGAAGCACCCACCAGCACCCTCGGCAACCCGTGCTTCCAGATCACCTTCCAGGACCTGATCACCTCGCTGACGAAGGGCCTAAACGTCGCCTTTAGGCTAATCTACCCGCCACAAAGTGGTCTCAAGCCCCTCACTACTCAAAAGCCTCCGAAACTGAAGATATCCGAGGCCAAGCAAAACGGCAAAGATGTTGTATGTAATTGGCGGACTAAATGTCTTTATATTCGCCGTCAAATGCGCCATAAGCATGCACCCTTTCAGACGCGCGTTGGGAATCTGGCCGACTTCGGTATCAACCCCAAGTCCTTCGCTCGGTACGTCCAAACGAAGTTAGCATGTTCCGCTAGCCTCATCGATGACCCGACTTGTCGAAATGCAGTCGTCGTTCAAGCCCAAGGTAGTCATCGCATCGCCTTGTCGAAGATGCTAACGGGTGCGTTTTGAGTATTCATGTCCACCCAATCACATTATTGCTGCTGCTGCTGTTGTTGTTGGTATTAATTCCTGCCTTCTGTTCTGATTGTAGAAACCTTTGGTCTTTCAAAAAACTGGATTGATGGTTATGTGGAGCCGAAAAAGACCAAGGCCAAGGGTGGTCGAAAAGGATGTTGATGTGTCGCTATTCTCGGTAAAGCGAATACAGCCTCACATCTTTGTCTAAGCACCTTTTTTTGCAATTTCGGTTTCAATGGGTCTGGTCGGCGTTTGGACTTAGAGTTTAGTTAAATTTGTTCTTCACAGCCACGCAGCCGGACTCCAGTCGCTTTGAATTCGTGTTTGGCGGGATCACAAGGAGGCCTGACTAATCGATATGGGGCGGTTCAAATTGGTCTGCAGCAAACATGCCAAGAGGGCGAGAGAGAGTCGACAGGAAGGAGGTCATTGTTGATGGAGACGACGATGAGGATATTCAAGTAGGCGTGGAATTTGTTAGCACGCCGTTCACCTTGTAGGCGCAAGAATTGATTGAGAATTTCCAGAAGACACTGCTGAAAATGACTGACAAGGTCAGCAGCAAGAATATCCTTTTTTGTCCGATTTTGTGAACCGTTATGTCCCCTAGTTGAGTAGAATAAGCCCTTAACTTGGCTGATTGCACTTAATCACATAGACAAGCACTTGGCTGACTTGGAGGAGATGACGAAGGAGGTGCTGAATCGAAAGGAAGATCCAGTTCGGAAGTGAAATTTGTGGTAACTCGGCTACATTTTTAAACCTCATTAGCATATTGGTAGAATAAATTACGCTAAAATAGCCAAAAATAGCCAAATTCTGGCTAAAAATCAGCAGAATATTCGATGAATTCGCTCTCGTAGTTGTGGAAGGTCGTTTCTGGGAAGTGGCAACATGCCATTATCAAAAATTGACTTGTTAGGGCGTCCGTAGAGCCAGCTGAGATGTTGTGGGTGTTTATTTAGTAAGACAAACCCCGGACAGGGGGTAGATGGGCATTCTCTTGAGGGGGCATTTTAATCAACAATAATTTGTCTTCACTGGTTAAATTCTAGGCCATAAAAGGTAACCCAGTCATGTTAAGCCGACGTTAACACAAGAACGAGACTAACCCTTATTTTCTCAGGGTTTAGTCTAATGAGGAAAATTACTAGCCAATGAGTGAAAACAATGGGTCAGAAGTGTAGATTAACCCAGTTAGAGATCAAAAAAACCATTCAAACTCACATGGCTAGGTAATTCGTTGATCTCGTTGTGAGCCAGTATGTCTACCCTCTTACGGCGCTACAACATTGGTTAACTTGAGACAACAATAACAAATAAATTTTCGATTATTAAACCCAACTGGGCTGTTGTGACTGTGTGTAAAATTATTGACGAGTGAGAACAAGTTGCAAGCGTGAACTACCAAAGATTCAGTCGAAGAGCTTAAATGCACTTTTCGCCACAATATTCATTTGACCAATCATTTATCTGTAAGCGTTTAATTGGTCTAATAAAGAAAATCCCCGCTGCAATTATTTCAATCAGTTTGATTAAAATAGTGTTACCATCCACGAAATGATTTTACAAGCAATGATATGAGCCAGTTAGTTTAGTGTCCTCAAAAACACATAGACATGTAAAATAAATCTTGTGTTTATTTTCAGACAAGCATTTCAAAAGTGCTTTTAAATACGTATTTTAATGCTAAAATCACAATTTATCGGATTATACAAAAACCTCCCAGATAGTTCAATATCAGTTTCTTTTTTATACACAGCTTTACTCTAGAAATTATCATGGGATGGTATAACTGCATTCTCATATATTTTCCAAAAAATGTGAACTTTACTTCATTGACTTCACAACTTTAATAGTATTGGTTGTTACTGAATTTTTACATTGCTAACAAGTAAATACAACTTGCTTTAACAATAATTTAAAGTATCCACAAATTACAACGTTTAATGCTGTAACTGTATAATATATTTAGTCAAGAGATAAATCGACGCTTCCAGTACAATATATGCTATTTAATTAAATAAACATTTCGGGTTAATAAAGGCACCTAACGGATGCCTATTTTGTGTTTTCCGCAAAGTTTTAATTGAATCAAAGTCCGCCGTCTACAGTTTTATTATAATAAACAATTATCAAACGAAGCAGACAACATTTAAATTTCGACTTTTCTGTTTGTGGCAGATAGTGTCTCGATTTTTTTAAACAAAACTCTATGGTTTCCTATTAAATATGTAATCTAAATCCCTAGAAATGTCGACAAAAAAGCATTCCATTGACTTTTAACTCATTGAAAGAGATTTCCTGGCAGCGCTATCACAATAAAAAATGTTTTTTTTAGCAAGTAAAATTCTAATGCTTGATTTTACCATTTACTAGGACATTTGTGTACTATTTTTTTTAAAATTTGGCAATTGTGAGAAAAATTTTCACATCAACTAAAGTCTAGAGGGCACTTCAAATACGCAGCTGGCTTGTAAAAATGGATCAAATAGAAAAACTTAGCAAGAACTATGGCATCTAGCAAAATGATAGTCAAAAAATTTAGAATTAAAACTTTCCGTACCATAATAAATTATCGGTCTGTGAATTCACAGAATTGCGAGTGTAGGGACACATTTGGAAAATGAAATTAATATTGTTATCTTTAACGATAATTCAAAAACAAATGTTGACATTCCACAATTTAGCGTTGCTATCAAAGTCGATTTTTATCATTTGTAATTAAATTAATCGCCAGGCCAGCCATTTCATTCTGTGACGTGTTTTTGCAAGGGAATTAAATTACTTACTACTACCCTCTTTTAAAAAATATTGCCACATGCATTTTTTGCAATTTTTTTGTAAATTATTTTTCTTTTTTGCACTAAAAAATTCGTATTGGTAAATAAACTCAAATGCTATCACCGATATGCAATATTAATTCTTTTTTCTATGACGTGCATTAGAAATTTATAGAAAATCTTCTAATTGTTTGTGTAAAAGTCAACAACACAAAATTTAATAATGGCCCTTTATTTTAAGTTACCTCCAACTCTAAAACATGAATATTTTTTATTTTTTGATCATAGTTCATACGTTGAATTTTAGACATTAGTTACGGAGTAACTATATTTGGCAACAGGAACTATTGGGGTTAAAGAACCGTAACTTGTAAAAAGTACTGATTTTTGCATCTAAAAGATTACTTTAGCTAATATTTAAGCATAAAGAATCATAACTACATTTGGCTGCAGTGTTGATTAGTCATGCGCTTTGAGGGCCCGGTAAATTTATTTGTGTGTGTTTGTGCTTAATTGCTGAAATGAAGTTTGAGCGACTCTTTCGGAGTTTCCTTAGGACTCTACGTCCGCCTACTCTTAAAGTTCCCGACGCTGTTAGTTCTGGCGCTATTAAAACTCATACCGGACAGGTAATATCTAATACGTGTCCTGTCGTTACTGCTTTTTCCAGACCTTTGACAAGTCTGATTATCGTGCAGCAAGATTCATGCAATCTACAAAGCTCGTAAGTTATATATTTTGCCGATACAAATACTTATTATCTGATGTTTTTATATTTTCATAGGGTATCAATCTCCGTTGTAATGTTTTAAGTTAGTTAACTCTATCCAGAGCTCTCTCATAGATTCGCTTTTTACACTTTATTAATTTTTTTTCGTGTTGTAGGCAGTGTAATTGTGAAACGTTTGGGGTTTTTATTCAACATGTTTAATGTATAAAATGAAGTGCATCCTAGAGAATTACGAGATATGCATTTTAGCTGGTTAAAAGTTTGAATTTTTCATGCAAGCAGCAAACTTAGTGTCCCTGCTAACCCCTCGGAATTTTTTTTAATAATTGGCACTTCGACAGTGCATCTTTTAATCGGTATTATCATTACCGTAGGATACTCCATTTCGTAATAAGCCACTTTCGGCCCTTAACTTTCGTCTCACATAACCTTGTGTGGTAACGAAGAATTTGTTATTTCGTGTAATTTGTGTAATCTTATTAGTGCACAACCTAAACCAGCCGGACCTTTCGTAGTTGATTCACTAGCTACTTCACTACTGTGCAGGTATAATCGCAAAACTCTTATGGACAGTCCAAATGCTAAAAATGTGCTCTAAATCGTGTTACGTGCAATCGTTCTTTAATTCATGCTACTAACTTTTTCTGACAGGTTAACAAGAATTTCGCCATGGAGCTGATCGAAAAGGTGCCCCCAAAGAAGGTTGCCGACCGCATTGTCGCTTGCGACGGTGGAAATGGTGCCCTGGGCCACCCCAAAGTCTACATCAATCTGGTACGTCATTTGTCATCTGATTTTCGCAAACACCTCACATCTCATCATGTCTGGGCATTACTTTCTATCTTGCAATTAAAAAACCCAAACATTTTCGTTTTTAGGACAAACCCGGCCCCCACACGTGCGGTTACTGCGGCCTTCGATATGAACAAGTACACAGTCACTAGTTGCTTGATGTGATTTAGCTGCACCCTAGATCTTACGCCGCACCCGTGTACTAATTCTACTCAATACATGCGCTCTGCTTCTACTTTTGTTAAAAACAGAAACTGAGGAGGTTCGAATAGGTTTTTATTTACTGGAACAAGTGTATGTGCATATTTACAGCGTAATGAAAGACTGGCCTAATCTCTGAATCCTCCTAATCACTCACTATCGCCGTAAGCAACGAGGCTCTCATTTGGCGGTTGGGAATTTGCCATCGAATCACTTTGTTCGGCGTTTGGAGTTTCGTTTGCGGAGCTAGAAACCTTTCGCACGCTCCCCGATTGTATTGCTCGAGACAATGACTCATGGTGTAACGCTGCCCCGTTAGACGAACTCCCTGAGACCTGAAAAGCGTTTGCCCGTTTCTCAAGGTAGTGAGATTTGGCGAGTTGCTTGGCTAAACCGACTGTAGGGGTGTCGGTCGACTTTCGTTTTGGTGCAGAAGAGGAAGACAGGTTGGATGCTATTAGAGGTTCGTGCTTGTCGTGTGCTTGCTCGTTGGTACGATCTGGTGGTCAAAAGTGAACTCGTGAGAAAGCGCTGATTTCGTATAAATTTAATGTACAACTGCAAACGTACTGTTACGAAGCAGTCTCATTAATCTCGCCTTTTTAGCGTCCTCGTCTGTTTCTGGCAAGATAGTTACTTGGCTTCCCGTTAGAGACAACCTGGATTTTAGGGCCTCGTCTTTGGCGTTCGCGGCATTATGAATTTTCTTAGCTTCCTAAAACAAATATTGCATAAGACGAAATGAGCAGTTGGCTTCGAGCTTTAGCAATTAGTCCAGATATCTTAACTCACCCTAAACTGTTTTCTAGCTAGATAGTTTAACGCAAAGTCATCCTTTAACACCTCCCGACTCGACTCGAGCTCAGAAATTATTGAATGCGATTTCGCAGCCTTCTCCTTATCTTTGACATCGTGTTCGACCTGGTACATGGCGTCTAAGGTCATTTTTTGCTTTTCCTTATAGTCTAAGCAAATAAAGGTTTTATGTAAAAGTAGCAGGTGGTCGGGGCCGCACCAAGGTTAACGGAGGTATTACTAACCCGGCACCACAATCTGCTCGTTTTCTTCTGCGTCCCATGTTTGAACTTTTCGACGAATACCTTCCACGCAGATGTAATCAAAGTTCTGTGGGTCGGTTTGCATGACAATTCGGCCTGCGCACATGGCACAGTTCATGGAGAATTGAAAAACTGGTGTCGAATGATACATTCCAACCTTCTTCTTCTCCGCATTATACCTGACACCCATACCAATGGGTTTTTTACAAGAAAGGCACCAGGCATTGTAAGGCATCTCAAAACGAATGATGATAATGCCTTTGTCGGCCTTTCGGCCGCGTTCTCGTAAAGCATGAACTCCATGGTAGGCATTGAGGCTCCTGTGTTTTGACGGATCAAAATCAGGAGGGTAGTATTTGTTAGTTCCTTTTCTTTCACCCTAAACCGTTTCATCGGTATACAAATTATACGAACCATTACGGAGGGACGAACGCACACGAAATAGAAGTTACCGGGTTTACGGGATTCGTTAAAACAATAACAGTGATCTTACAAGAAGTGTGTTATACGTGCCTAATACTTTGTGTGTACATTTTAAACTATTTATTCTGTAGCTTTTTCTATTATTTTACTTTTTTTAAAGTTTTTAATGGCTTTTAGTAGTGTGCACGTCTCTAAGGGGAAGTACCTCAAAGAATTTGTGTTTGTTGAACTGATCGTTTCCTGAAATTTTTTTCATTCGACATTAATTAAAATGTCTATTTTTTGTTTCCAATGTATATAGTCGCTAAATTTGAATAAGATGTAAGAGGAACATCCTTCTGTTTCTTTAATTGATGTTTTTGTAAAGCACAAAGTTGTTTTAGATTTTTGTGCAATTTGCGTTCAATCTCTAAAATCAAGAACTACAGCCAATGACATTTAGTAACATATGTCCTTCATATAGCCTCTTATAAATTTACTTCAAGCCAACTATTCTTATCTCATGCTGATTGTGTGTATGTGGGTGCTAAATATTTTTTACCAGCTTCAACCCATTCCTCTTTAGGGGACGCGATTTTCAGCTAATGAAGACGTAAAGACACTAACCCAACCACATTTGACATCTCATTCACCTTTAAAAAGGAAATGTAGACAAAAAATTAGGAAAACAGTTGACACAGCATGAGGTGCATTTGCATTGAATTGGTACCTCCTCAGTTGCTTGTTTTGATGTGCAATGTTTGTTTTTCGCTAACTCACCGCCTTCGCACTTTAATAAACAGTCAAGTGGCCAGGTATAGACAGCAATTAAAGTTTTAACTTGATGAATGTCTCGTCAGATTTCAGAGAACCGTCAAATCCCACATTAATTTGACATTTTTTGTCAAATAATTTTACACAGTGCAAATTACAATTTAAGATAAAGCTGATTCGTTACGGACAGCATGTCGATCAAAGCTATGCGTCAAATATCAATTAGTCTAGTTGGCCATGATCAATAGGATGAATAGACCTTGAACTGCTCCGCTGAATAATGCTGAGACTTTAAGAAAATCGTGAATGCAATTTTGCACCACGTATAATCCAAGAAAGTAAACATAGGACAATAATAAAAGGACATATACATAAATATCCCGCGTTTAATGGACCTTGACATCATTTATTCAAGCATAACTGTAAAAACGAACTCTAATCTCGCTTTCCAAAGCGTCATCATGTTAATAAAATCACTCACTATAGAATGGTATTCAACTAAGTAGATAATAAATTATCTACAGTTATATTTTTAAATCATCACGTTATCTTAACAAACACTTTCAAATCCTACAGCTAAATGCTTAAGAGTTCGTGTGCAGTAAAGTAAGCCCAGAAGCATCTGACAGTTGTGTGGTTATTATGTTTACAAAGTGTTCGTTTTATACGTGCTGTTTTAGAATGTATGACTACGGATCTAAATTGTCGCACAATTTAATGTGCAACTACCGAATTTAAACACTCAAACTTTTGAGTGGAATAGGATTATTAAATGCAAATTGAGTGCCTCCAAAATCCCAGAAACATCCAAGAACAAATGGCCAGAACAACTTCAATAATAGCTGATGCCGCATATGTAGAGGTTTGGGTTTCTCACGCTAGTATGAGAAAAACTGGTATTGTGACGCAATATGGCCTTCTATGTAGTACTGATTCTCTATCTTCGTTTCTAATTGGCTGCTAATCTTCAACGTAAGCCCCTGGGGATTGGCTTTGATCAGCGTGATCCAATATGTCTGCTTCCTTTATCGAGTTGCCACATTGTTGCATAGTTTAGGAAAGCCAGAGACAGCAGAGACAGTACAACATATTAACCAATTAAACTCAACCAATTTGTTGTGTTCATTTGCATTTAGTATTATCCTTACATGCTTTGGAGTAAAGGTGTTAATCAAGAGACGATCTTTTGATATTGATATCTAAACAGCAAATAGATTTATACAGCCAGTATTGACGCCAAATTTGCTAATTTCACCCAACTCAATAGGGTAATACTGATTAAAAATGACGAGTAATTGATTTTGATCTTGCAGTATTATGGAGGTATTTGATAAAATAAGCAGATAGGTTTTCAAACTGATATCGACTAAAATTTTAATTATATCGATCGTTTCGATTAGCCCCCTTCTTGCTGATTAGCTTCAAATCTACGTTAAATTATAGCAAAAGTTCACACCTAATTAAAACTGAATTTGATACTACGCAATTTCATAAAAGTAGTACTTTTGATAAGTAATATACTCAGCACCACTAACAAAAACTGCTCCTCAACACTTTGCAAGTTTTGAACTTCGCTCTCGTGTAAACTTCGTGATTATTCTTTAAAGAAAGTCACAAAATAGTTCATTAACTTCTTCCAGAATCTGGTGAATGATATGTGGCCTAGCGTTGTCATGGTGTAAGTTAATGCATTACCTATTGACCTTGTTTGTGCATCTTCCTTGAATTTCGAAATGTTGGTTGTTTATTCATGTGAAAATCCCCACTGAGACGGCTGTCTGCAAGTGGTGTCAGCGTGAATGGAACTAGAGACTGACCAATGGGAAGTGAGATTGCGGAAGCGGCAGCTTGTCTGGAAATTCTAGGTTGAGTTTGACTAGAAAAAGACGCCAACTTTCGAGGAAGGTGATCACGAGTTGTTCCACGACGACCGGAGTCACAGCGTCTTGGTGGTTTCTGTGAAAATCCGCAGTGTCGGAAGGCTGAGCTCATAAAATAATGAAAATTTTGGTATACTCCATAAAACTTGACGCCATATTGTCTTTTTACAAAGTGACATTAACTGCATGATGAGAGGATGAAGTAAAACTAGTAAAGAAACCCCGTTGGTTGCAAAAAAATCTTAGAAGACATTGCTATTGGAGGATTCCCTACACTTTGACTTTCCAAATTTTGCAGTATCAATTGAACGACATGTGATCTCTGCGTTATCATGGTAAAAGATTATTTCTGCGTCATTGACCGAATTCGTTTGCTTTGTGTTGTCCACATAACTTCTCCTCGCAGTTGATGTTTGGCTACGTTTTGTAAAACATGCGAAATTTACTCTAGTTGCTATCAATAAAAAAAATTAAAGCTCAATTGTCGAGGTTTACTTACACAACAATCTCTTCAGCGGCGATCAGTGGACCCCTATTTAAGGATTCCCAAATTAGGTCATTTGTAGTCTAAATTAACTTGAATTTTTTTAAAACTACAACTTGTAATTTAAAACAAAGCACAACATGTGTGTTTTTTTTTAATTTTGCCTTTTAGACATTGATCTCGCACACACATTTATCAAAGTAAGCTTGTTTGAGGTGACGCTGGGCAGCAGGGCATTTCGATAACTGTCAGTTAATAAATCGCTTATAAAAGAGTCATTAGTATCAACATCATCATCATTATCATCACAGACAGAGGTGCATGCCTTTGCCTCAGCCACTTACATTCAGCCAACCCGATCTGTAACCCGGCGATTGTTTTAAAGCTATTGAGTGTCTTTGCAGACAATCAAATGTGCCTCGTAGCAGCATTCCCTGGAGCTAAATCTATTTAGACCTCTCCGTCATTTATCCGAAACGGCAAAATGCCTTGCCTGGTTCGCACCCAAGGCAATGTCATTTATTATCTCGGCTGTTGTGCCGCTATTTCCATTGTTGTTTTAAAGATCAATTAGCTACAAAGGCCTTGGTGATGTTGCCAGAGAAATAACAAATATATTTAGAAAAATCTGGTCGCTTGCTTAATCTTTCTTGAAGTAAAAAGAAATTCTCCAATCAAATGATCGCAGCCATTGAAGTTACAAGGTTACACGCATGAGTGAGGCCAATTATGTTATCGATTTTTATCCGTCTTACATTAGTATAGGAGCAAAGTAGTTTTATGAGTGACAAATTGGTTTATTTAAAACCTAAAACCTAAGCACAAGTAAATAATTGCGTCAATTTTAGCGAAAATGGGAGTTAAAATATCTTGGGGCAAGATCTCCAAAGAGGTTTCTTTAAAATTGCTAATTTCATTTTTAGTAGAAATTATTTTAGGTATTCCGCCTTAAAAGTTCAATGGCCTTGAAAAACTCCTTCTATTGGCCAAGCTGTCACCTTTTGTAAAGGAAGCCAGCACCGCAGCTGTTGTTTGTGTTGTTGTTTGTAAGGAGTTTGCAAACTTAACCAAATCTCGTATTTTCATCTGGAAATTCCCCACAGAGACATCTTCACCAGAGAAATTGGTTTTGTGTGTAAATTTACATTTCCAGGCAACACATTTATTTTTGCATGCTTTTGGTTGATGCATAATTCTCAACTAGTATGAACAACGCACCACTAGACCTGTTCATTTTGTTTTGTAAGATATGAAAATGATTTCTACAAAAAAGGACCGATTAGGCTTCGGTTTTTGATTGCCGGTTATTGGTTATATTAGTTTTGATGTAGCGCACATGATATAGTTCTAAATAGTTCACTTTCTTACGATACTCAAATATGATCCACTTAGATTCCTTCTCTAAAAGTATAGTCAAGGTCAAAATGACATCAAGTGAAGCTCAATTTTAAACAAATTACCACAAAAATCAATATTCTCTGTTATCCATAAAAGCGAGAAGATAGGAGTATGGCGTTATCCACATTTTGTTGCGAAATCCTTGAAATTTTCGGGTAACACAAGGTTATCCTGCCATTTTTACACGAAACTAATTTTCACAATGGATACCACTTAAATTTCATTGATTCAAACAAACATCAGTCTGACGCATAAGTGAAATCGGGGTAAAATGATTTAGCGACTGAAGCTATTAACCTTCTCTGGTGCAAATTTTCATGTAATTTTGCTCGTTTTCCATCACTGCCCGGTGGATTCTGTCTTGGAGACAGTGGATCGATTAAAAGCAAGTATTTATCATCAAAACTGGCAAGAATTATTGATCTTCGATAGAATTGAAGCTAAAAACGAGGGTCAGAACGTGCGGGCAACAACGACATTAGATGAGGTTGTCGTTAAGCGTATTATTCCTGTGAATGAGTGAACTTTCACGATTCTGGTGAATACGTCGATGACAAAAAAAGTTTTTCGTCACAGTTCATTGGTCGAGGCGGAATATAAAAGTGGAAAATCCGTTCTGCTCTGCCCTGCCTTATTTGTTGGAGAATCACCCAACTATCAACCGTGGCGTCTACGACAACAATCATCAATGTTTTAGAGGATCGGAAGTTTGTTTGAATTGGCCGCACAATATGACACGCGTTCTGATTGGTTGGTAAATCCTCAACAAATCACACACACACACAACCCGCAGGAGTAAAAACTGCGGCAGTGACATTAAATTAAGCCGACTTTTCTCAGACACTTCATGGCGCCGAGGCAGCCATTGACTAATTTAAGCATTTCCTTCTAGTTTTCCCAACAAAATGCCCATTTATTAGTCGTGTGGTAGCTTTCCATTAAGTCCTAAGTAGCCCAATCACCCAGAATCCAATCACCACCACCCACAATCCGAGGGGAATCTTTGAATCGTCTACTCACTCCACCCCACCCCTGGAAATATTCGAGTAGTCGCCAGTGGTAATTAGTATGGCGCGCTGATTAAAATACAACTTAAAAGTGGCTCCCACCCCACACCGGTAAAGGCACATTAACTTTGGAAAAAGTACCCTACTTTTCGCCTACATTTCGGTTTGATTAGCATTGACATTATTACCAAAAGACAGAGGTATTTAAAAATGTAACTTGGTTGAGTTCAAATCAACATCTACAGCACTAACTACATGCACTGTATAGTAGGTTTGAAACAACGATGATTTGGACGCAAATACGATGCTTGATGGAGCTTTTTCAGCTAAGCAGGCCCAATATGATTGGTTATCGGGGTTCTAAAAAGTGCCATTTGATTGGTGAATGTTTGGTGCACTGTGAACTTATTGTTGAAAAACTTTTCTAGAACAAAATTAAACACCGACGATGGCTTTTCTGCATGCTGCTTTTTTAATTAAAAGCATCTGATCGCCTCAATTAAGCCGGCAAGGGAGGCTTGTGCTATTAGGTTAATGCAACACGCAGCAGTCACAAATGCGTGACCCCAGTAAGCGGGAATTTTATTTCGTCTTTTAATGTCCTGTTTGAAGACGAATCTGACCTCAAGAATTTGAGCAATTAAGAATTAATTTCCCTGTAGGTTTGTGTAAAAAAAGCCAAGCATTACGCGTTGAATTCAGCGGCAATAAAACAAACCAGCGTTAATGCGTTAATTTGGTGCCACCTACCGCTGGAGAGAGACAATCGCGCGACATCTCGCAAGCGGTTTTATCACACGGGTACCTTTCATAATTAAATCACTGATTAAACCAATCAACTTCCACCACCACGCATCTACACGGCCAATTTTAAGCCGCTATCACCTAATCCAATCATGGCGCATTCTCACGTACCTTTCGCGATAGCCACAGACAGGGATGGGCGCTGCCCCATTTTGAGTAGGGAGGAGTTCCACACCGCCTCCTCTAATTATCTGATTCTCCCTCTCTCTCTGTCACCGCGGTCCACTCCATTTAGCTGAAGCTGGTGCTGCTCTTTGGCGCACAGACGAGCCGGGGGTGTGATAGGGGTGGCGTAATTGGTGTGTGTGTGTGTGTGTTAAATCGAGTGGTGTGAGATTCGACGATCAGTTAAACCGGTGCTCTCTCTCTCGCGAACTTTAGTCCCCATGGTGTAATCACTAGATTCCATCTCCTCCTCCTCCCACTCCACCACCACCTCCACCTCCTACAACACTCAGCCTGCTTATGCAGGCAATTTCGAATTGTTAATTTTATGTTCTCGAATTAATGCAGTGCTAGAATAAGCGTGAATGCAAAGTAATGCAAATGAATGGGAATTTGGACAAGAAAAAAAGAGCGAATTTGTGGCCCCCGCTGAGGCTTTTCGAGAAGTTGTGATTGGTGGATATGCGGTAACCGGTGGCCACAGAATCCAATGACAATACGACAAGGCTGACACGACTTGAGCGCCATTTTCTGTGAGTAAAATCGATAATTGAAGTTTGAACTGAACTCAATCAATCCTTTTAAATGCAAGTTGATCTCGTAGCCAATCGTCACTAACCTGAGAAGGCGTCCTTGGTTTTGTAGAAAAAAAGATTATGATGACGATGAAGGGCTAATCGCCCACTGCAATTTCGGATGACGCTTCTAATTTTGTCGACAAAATACGTCTGAATTTAACGTGTGGTTGCTTGAAAGTACTTCAGAGAACAAAATGTCCATCCGAACTTACCTCAAAACTTGTCGTTTGATTAAAACAATTGACCCCCAATCAATGCGATTTGTATTTGGTCATCACGAACCGTCACTACGGCCCTCTTTCATTGGTGGCATTAATGACATTGAATTATTCCTGATCAGTAATTGGTTTATTTAAGATAGGCGCAATTTCACTATGTTTAATTTGCATTCCGCTTAAAGCGATTTTTCGACTTGGATGAATTTCACTCATTTCATGGTGTCAGTGATTTCCGTATGTCATTGTAGATCAGTCTAGATCATTATCTTCATTAACTGGTCATTTGCTAACTCTACGTGAAACTTTAAAAGGACCTTTTTTACCAATTTAGGCATGTGCGTTTGTTGAGTAGTCAGTACCACAAACAGCATTGCCACCTTTAAGAGCCTCAAAAATTTGCTCGTTTTAGCGGAGAATGAACAGTAAACCAAGCAAGAAAATCTTATTTTGAGTTTGCTGCTACTCCTAAATCATCAACATTGGTAAAAATTTCATCGATAGAACTCATTTCCCAACCAATGCGTTCTTTTATCATTTTGTTTTCATCTGACGACCATTTGTTTGAGAATTTATCTTTTACATAATTCTGGAATAGTAAAAATTTCCTTTGAAATGCATTGCCTCTGTTGTTCATTCACAAAGCAAATTTTGGCGCCAAAATTCTAATCCACACATGGAGGTGGCGTTTAATTGGTAGATGGGCCGACGCAGCTAGCCAATCAGAGATACACCAACCACCAAACACCAATGGGAGTTCACCTGCTCACGCGGGCACGCGTAATTCGTTACCCCCTTCCCCCTGTTAGCACCTTCCTCCCTCTCTGCGCTGAGTATGAATTCACCTCAATGCCATCTGGCCGACCACATCGCGTACCACACCTACAGCCTCCACACGAGCATGCTCAACTACTCAGACGAGAGCCACAACTCACAAAGTGGAACACCTCAGACACAGCCCACCGACTACTCACTGAGCACGGCCAACGTCGCGACCAATCACCACAGCCTGCTGCCCTGGTTCGGTGACGCATATCCACGACAGGCACCTCCGAGTCCCAGTCTATCGGACACCGCAACTTCCTACCACGTAAAACGCCCCATGAACGCCTTCATGGTGTGGTCTCGTGGCCAGCGCAGGAAAATGGCCCACGCCAACCCCAAGATGCACAACTCGGAGATTAGCAAACGCCTCGGTGTCGAGTGGAAGCACCTCTCGGAGGCGGAGAAGCGACCGTTTATTGACGAAGCCAAACGTCTCAGGGCCAACCACATGAAGGAACACCCCGACTACAAGTATCGGCCCAAACGCAAGTCAAAAGCCGCGATTATGATGGCCATGGCTAGCAGTAGAGAGCGTTTTCACACAACTTTTCCGCCACACGGGCTTCTTCCTGGTGAGTTTCTGTAATTGCGCATCCCAATGTCGTGTCGAAGTTCCGGAGAACGAAAAATGAGCGCTTTTTTAAGGGACAATAATTTGGGTTGCTAGAATTAGTGATGGCATGAAGGTCTTGGGAGGAATTGTGACAGGTCTCCCGTGGGACACAGGCTGTAACCAGAAGAGTGAGCTATTTTGTTTTGTTTAGGATTCCCACCATTCAGTGGAATCTACGCCAACGCCTTCACCAACCCCTTCACCCCGATTCTTCCAATATTACCACCACCGCCGCCACCACTTCCATTATCGACAGCATCAGCTATGACGTCGGCGACATCGGAGCCGCTAGTGATGAATTTGATGCGAGTGGCATCGTCCGACACTCCAGGGAATTCCTTTACACCAACTGTCCGTCAGGAAGAGGGCTTATCCAAGACATCCTCGTCAGCATCATCACCACCACCACCCCCAGCACATCAGACACCCTCAGCCTCGACCTTGGCCTTCAGTGCCGACTCGCTGATTGAACCGCTGCCGTCGAAACCGCAGGCGCTTTTCTCTCCTCCAACCAATCACATCGATCTTCTCAAACCGCTCCATGCCGCCTTCCTCTGTGGTGGTGGCGGTGGTGGTGAAGGAGACGACGCGAGAATCCTCTGGTTCAAGTACCTCACCACCGCTGCCGCCATCTTCTCGAATCTGCGCGGCAACGCAATCGACGAGGCGGTCGGTGGAATGGTTGACGGCCAGAATCCTGATAGTCAGGCAATACAGAAGGGGTTGTAAGTGCCGATCGGTTGGTGGCCATCTTTGTGATTTTTCTCTTCTTCTTTATCTCTCGACTTTGAACCCCTCGTTCACGGTGTAAATACTACTAATAAACATTCTACAGCGGCCCAGAAAGTGTTTATTTTCATTGTGCAACTGCTAGAAGTTGGCGGCAAGAACTGCACTATACAAATAAAACAACGTTGTAGGCACGTGTTGCTGTTCTGTTTTCCATGGAAGCTAGAAAGTTGTTCGCGCTCACAAGCAGAATCGTTCACAGTTAAGCAAGGTTGTTCGTCCGATCCAACGGTGGCGATGACCTAGACAAAGCCACAAGCCCATTGGATAACTGTGCGCGAAATCACACTTAACCGATTTCTATGTAATGAACTCGTTTAAATACCTCGGTTCTAGGGTTCAACGTTTATCGAAGGAGATTCATTAAACACAATACGATCTTTCTGTTGATTTGATTGTGGGATTGCTTGCAACTTTAAAGAATCACACTTTAGTTTCACATGTGTTATGTCAACAGGCGCCGATCTAGTTGAATTGGGAATCATTCAACGAAAGACCGCAAGGAAATTGCAGTCCAGGATATAACGGTTTACATTAATGTCGTTGAGTGACACAACCTTTACTAGTGATGATTGCTAATGGTTCAAATTTTGTCCGAATAAGTTTAAAAGGAGAGGCTTTTTGTCCGCGACCATGCTCAGGAGTTAACATCTACCACCAGATTCCTCCCAGCATTCAACAGATGGATAGAGTTAGATTTGCTAATCGCAATCTCGCACAAGCCATTAGCGGCCGCAACTACCGTGCCGCGGTTGTGTTCCATTACCCTAATTGACGGGTTCCCCACCTCCCTTCCCCCGCAAACCACCGCATTTCTCCAGAGGACCTCTCCCAGCAACCAATCAACCCCCCCACCTGTTACTGGGGTCCCCGACCGACTCGTGGAGACGACCGCAGTCACCAACGTTGTGCACCCATTAACCGCCTTGTTTAAGCACAATCTCGCGTATGTATCTCCTTACCACCACCCCTCCCCTCCCCCGCCTCCCCCACCCTAATCCCACTAATGCACAGATTTCTTTCATCTAAGTTTTTGAGGTGGTTGGGAGGGTGAAGCTGAATAATGCGCTGAATACGCATTTCGAGCATGTGCACGCATCGGCCGATGAAAGCACTGCGATAACGAAGGCCAGTTGTGTTCGTAAAAGGGTGAGGTGGGGATTGACAATGGGGACAATTGCTGCAGCTACTGTTGTTCCAGCATCGAGTGAGTCTATTAATGCGTTGACCAAAGCGCATACGAGCTTATCTGATGCGGCTCCGTGTGCGTGCATGCGTGCGTACGTGCGCGCGTGTGTGCGCGTGAATGCAATTTGCTCGAACCGATTGTTTGAGATGTCTATAAAATGAAGGACTTAAGTTCCAGTGTGGTTGGACAATGCGACGTAGTTTGTGCCTAACAGCGCACTTACCTTTCAACTCTGTCGTAAGACAGGCGGATGGCGCAGTGTGCACTCCACTTGGTTAAAATATTTCCGGTGTGGCAGAAATTGACGCGACCTCCTCGAAATCGACAGTGGCAGCCGAAAGTGAACACTGCTCACAACGATTTGACCTGAGTAAACAAGTATTGATTTTGTCTTGTTTAAGTGAATCAACTGGCGAAGGGTCTCGGCCTTCTGGCAGGGCGTTATTTTGAAAGCAGGAAATAGCTAACACGCACACACACGCTCTTTTAGCTAAATCGGCTTTTATTGCGTTGATCAGCACATGATAAGGAATTCCAAACAGGCTGGCGTCTTTGCGTTTCTGCTACCACCATCGCCTATCGGCGTCAAAATCTTTCCAGTCTGATTATCAAGTAAGAGAATGACAATGCATTAGACCGCCAACACCACCAACACCAAATAAAGTGGTCGCCGTAGATAGCCCTCTCTCACACACACATATACTCAAATCCGCCAATCGTCACCACTTACACCCCACCCTCCCCCCGCACACCCCTTTTCTTTTATACACTCGAGAAAAGGACATAGTAAACAGATTGTGGGGTGTTGGCAGGGCCGGGTGGGAGGGAGGGGTGACAGGGAGACAGCTAGAATGCAAGCCTTATCGGTATCTTATCTTTCCGACTAAGCGAACGAAGGGGGGTGGGGTGGCGGGCCAGGGAAGGGGTTAAAGTGAGTTGTTTTGCGTGTGAGGTGGTTGTACGTGTGCCTTACACGCTCTCTCCCTCCGTGTGTCCACTCTGTCTAGTCCATTTTGAATGCACCACGAGTTTGATTGAGGCTGTAGACATCCACACGCACGCACGCACGCACACATACCCACAACGCTCTAGTGATGGTTTTAGGGGTCTTGGCGACTTGCCTTCAACAAATTTATCTTCGCGTTAGCATTTATTTCGAAATGAGCGAGAGAGAGAGAGTATGGAAAATGGTGAGGTTTCATGTCAAATTAAGACTTGGTTATCCAGCTATAAGAGAAAGTGGTTCCAACGAATCAGAAATACTCTGCTCTAATTTACACAGAATCTTCTTCAATTTTAAGCGCCCAATTCACTTGAGTGGTTTATTTTCGTTGTCTGCATGCAAAAGGGTCCCGACAGTGGGCTTAACTTAAAATTCGGCTCCATTTTGATTTAAAAGTTGCTTGAAACTGGTCGTAATTAATAAAAGCATGGAGAGGTTAACCAATATCACCTCATCGGATGACCTAATCAAACACGAGCTTTGTATTTCTCTCAGCCAATCATCTTCAGAGGACGAGTAAGATCGAATCGTTAGTTGCTTTTCACCTATTAGAAACCAATTTTAATTTTAACGCTTCGGGTATGTGACCGTCTCATTTCTGTTGATTGTAATTTGGCAAATGAGATATCGTGATTGGAAGCCAACGTTATGCTTGGATTGATCGATTTCTGATTTGTGCTGGCTTCGTTGCAGTCTAGTTGTTCGTTAACACCCACGAAAATCGTTTTAAAGCCAACTTTTGGGATGGTACAATCAAAAACACGATGCATAAACGCTCCACAAGCCTTTCTACAACACAAGTACGTCTTAAACCCTAGCATTTGGTGTCAGACGAGGAGTGTCAGAGGCTGGACCAATTAAAAGGGAATGGAGAACAAGGAACTGATTGGAGGAGAACCCCCAGCACAAGGTCACCAACCACCCAATCATATGCATCCCAGACAGATTTGCTAGAGGAAGAAGTTGGGTCTAGCATTCACCAAAATCCTCCACGAACGTTTCAATGTGATTGCAAGCTGTTGAATTCCACACTCCCCTGGAGGGATTGCCACCAGTGGGTGTAAAGACGAGGCGAGATAGGCATGGGTGATTGAGCGTGTTCCTGAACTATAAATGGGTTCTCTCCCAAGGCCATTAATGCATTCACAGCAGTCGTTATGGTTACGCATAAATCCAACCCTATCGATTCTCTGCATTGTCGATTAAAACACTCTTCTAGTCAAAATTGATGGCGGGACTTCCTACACCGGAACTCTTTTTACTCGTTAAAGTCAACGTGAACTATTCTGGAAACTCTTGCAGCCCAAAATGCGTTTACTTTAGCACAATTTCCTCCTGAGTTATTCTAATTTGAGTAGACTCTCTGGTCAGGGAGTTGTGTGCCATCCACGTAATGTACTAAATGCGAGTCTCCAACATGCGGCACCTTCCTGATTTCATTTACAGGCATCTAAAATTGTGACAAGAAGGTGGAATGTGTCGGAAAAAGGGATCTGCGCCGATGGCAGCTTCGGTAGACACTTGGAACCAGGTTCGAACATGTTACGTTTGCCCGTAACAAAGAGGAAACCACTCAAATAACGGTACCACATCCCTTGCTGAAGCTAGAACCGACCTTCCCAGGCTAATACAAGAACAAGACCAGAGCTCGTGTAGAGAGCTTTATTGACGTCTGCCACGTGCATAGCGCAGTCCGGAAGTCGAAACTAATTCAAGTCAGGGTTGACCTTGACCAGATAAAGGCGTAGCAAAACAAATGTTAGTGAATAAATGTAAATAGCATCAGAAACCAATCTTGGGGAATCGTGGATCCCCAACAGAAAACCCGCCAAGAATCCCGAATTCGCAAATCATGTGACGAATCCCCCCCACAGGTTCGACTCATGCAGGATGCCAAGTAAACGCGTGAAGTGTTCCGTTGTATAACAAAGATTTAACACACCAAGCCACGCAAACCGTCAGTTGTCTGGTGATGCGTCTATGCTGCGAAATTTTGGCATTTTGTACTAGGTGGAGCTCGCTTAAATTAAACACAACACTTCGGCGGTACAACCAGATGCGGAGCTAACAAATTGACGAAATTAAGACATGACGTCTGGATGCCAGTCACACTGGGAACTCAACCAAAGTGCAGCAGTGGAAAACGAAGTGCTTTTGAGATTCCCTACAAGCCCATTTGACTTGACCCCATGTGTCTTCAAATTGCAGGGCCTATGTGTGCGTGGAAGGACCCAAGAAGAGAAGAGATACAGTTCCAAAGACAACCAGACGTGGAATGCTGAAGCTAGTGCGGCAGCATCTCAACTACTGAATTCTGAAAATGCACTAAACAGTTGTAATGAGCTTGGAGTGCTTGAAATTGGTACAAACTCCTTCCGCAGGTCGTAAATAATGCTGATGTCTGAGAACCTAGACAAGGCTCCAATCCGATTGGATCGTGCTCTCATAACTGTCCAATGAACTGCGAAGACGATACGTGCATAATGCACACTACAAACAAAAGTAGAAATTCACCTAACAGCCAATCAGAAATCGTGGTGAGTATTTACATCAGGTACAATGAAATTGTCCACTTTCTACAATGTCTCATCGCTTTTGGAACAAAAAATGCGAATATGTTTAATGAACTAATAGAGAACCACATCAAAAATTCCAGTGGGGGTTCAATGTTATTATGGAGATCGAACTAGGGATCGCTGGTTAATTGCAAAATCGCAATGAAGAGAATGAGCGATTTGAGATGGCGTGGTGAGGCTGCGTTTTGCCGCGATTAAAGAGGCCGATTGAAAAGCGTGTGGTGGTTAGGGTAAGGACGTTTTTTTATTGAAAAAACAATGAAATCATGAGATTCCCTAACCATCTTCCATTTAGGCGTTTTGTTACGGTGTTCGTGCAAAACCCATTCAATTAATGGTTTCTAGAACAGTGAAAACCACCAAGTGATCAAAGAACGTTAACGAAATACGTCGGAGAATGAATAAGAGGTGTTTCGTGTGAGGTTTAAAGCAAAACTAATGTGTTTGCGATGATACTGCTCTCACACCACCCCCGCCTCCTCCACAATCACCCCCTAGACGACCACAGCTTCCTCTTCCACCGCACCTAGCATTACAACCAACTCTAACCCCTCTTTCAGCGCAAACAAAACCACCATCACCTTAACCGCAACAATAATTACCGTTCTTACCACCACCATCACTACATGTCTTTACTGCCGCCACCACAAATATAGCCCCCTTCTCTACCACCACCACCACCACCACCACCACCACCACCACCACCACCACCACCACCACCACCACCACCA
>UXSR01005507.1:0-38316 GCA_900604375.1 Mesocestoides corti
CGTGTGCGCCGGGGGGACATGGGGTTTGGGATGTGTTATCCAAACAGAAACACCTGCAACGGGGGAGGAAGCGGGGTGGGTGGGAGAACAGGGCCCTGGCAACGCGCTGGTTGTCACATAGCGACTGTCTATGGAGAGAGGGTTTAAGTGGAAGAGGGGCGGGGCCTGCCTGTCTTGCGGCTATCTGTCTCCCATGCGCGGTGAATACTTCAGCTACAGGTGCAAACTGAACCCAAGATCATAGATCTTGTCACCTGTTACCATTTGGATGACTGCACCCAACCTGCTAACCGTGTGCCTCAATTAAATTATCGAAATATCTGCTCTGTAAACTGTGATGCCACACGAAGACACAATCAACTGATTCACAGATAGTTTTGTCAGGTCCTTTCTGAAACATTCCCACTCGCATTACGCACTTGAATCCATCAGCAGGCAATTTTCGTAGGAGCTACTGATGTCACATCAGACTGAGGTTATGCAAAGAGAATCTGATCGAAATGAGTCAGACGTCAAAAGACCCAACCGTTCGACATTGAAACTCGGTGATGGCCTTCTTGAAATCACAAATAAGTGCTAGTCATGGAATCTTTATACATGGCGTTGCATTTGCCGTGTCATCATCGATTTTAAGTCCTCAGGCAAGCACACTACCATAAAATCTTCCCACCCATAATGAACTTCCGACGGATTTACCAACGCACTGCCAAATGCTGTCGTCGATTCCGCGTAATGACCCTCCATGGCCGAAATGAACACACACACGCACACACGTGCCTGACCCCACATCGGAACTAACAATTTCAAAGTAGCCTGCTGCAGACGCCGCAACTGGTTTTATGGCCATGACGTGATTGACTGGTGGCTGGCTTCCAAAACCCAGCCTTTAATACTAATCCGGGACCAACTAATTCAGATTCTGAACCGGGAAACCCTTCGCAGGCGTAACTGGTAGCTGAAACAGGCTCTGATGTGTCCTTAATTCTGAGCCTGGTTATTCAAACAAATTTACTGGACGTGTTGCGATTGTAGCTCTGGTCACACAAGCGGAATCCCACCTATGGAATGTGCCAACGCAGCCTCCAGTGCCTCCACAGCCCTTTCGCGTCTTCGCGTCATGCATTACCGAAGTGCAGTCTAGTGAATAGTCTGAAATGAGGAACTAGGGGCTTTCGACGCCTGCAGACGGCGTATTCAACGCCAGCAGGTGGACGCGGTTCCAAACGGCCTCCTGCGCGGTGATCATAAAACCGCAGCCTCCTCTGTGGGGTCACGGCAAGTTGGGGAGCTGGATGAAATGGCAGCGCGCGCGTGCCAGACACAATTACGACGTCCTCCATCTGCCTCCCATAAATGCGCAGTGTGGACGGAGGAGATGTTGGCGGTGACAGGGGTGCACTTTATTGACTTTCATCAATTTTATATACCCGCGTAGCTGAACAGGAGAAAAACTAAGCCAATCTTTACCACTCATGGGCCAATGAATTGAGTCAATTTATGAGATTTGGGTTTAACTTACTGTCCTTTCGTGTGTCCGTTTTAACAACGCCTTTATTTGGAATGGAAGAAACGATCTATTTAATTAGTTACGATCAGTTCTTGACTCTACGGTCACCAATGAATTCCCATCCATACGCATCTCAACAATGCGTTGGTGAGATTTCTTGATGGAATATGTGTTGAGGATATCGACATTCCCCAAGGCAACTAAGCTGGCCCGTGTAACACTCAACCTATCGATCTCGGATCGCTCAAGCCTATATGAGTGGGCACATCTGGGGATCCACTCGACTTTGGCTTTGACCCCATAGTGTACTAGAACCCTTGGTTCAGCCAGTAAAGCCCTCAGCACAAGCTCTAGCCTTCTCTTCAACGGTCGGCCCAGGGATTTGCATCAAAGCACTGAGTGAAAACGTAACAATGCCACATTGATTTCAGTGTTCTTATATGTGGACCAAACCGATCCCACTAAACCTGCTGCATCACAAATCCATCAACGAAATCACAAGTACCGCGAAGTCAAATTTTCACACCTAACCCTGTGGCACAAGTGTTTTGTTTTCAAGAACTCATCGTGGTATTCACTTTCACCACCACTACGTTGACAAACCAAATACACCAAGTTCTACCGAAGCCTCACTGTGTGTGCTCAAACGATGGGAAAGCCAAACGATAAGTTTAAACAACAGCATAGACATTCCAAATCATATCTGTGATGCAAACCCGTTGTCGATTCTGGAACCGCCGAACACGTGTTCTCACAAGATGAAAACGTTGACGGTTATTCCGGGTGTTCATTAATTTCAAGTGACCCCTCGTTTTCCTCTTCCTTGCCTTCTTCAAAGACCTCGATCCACTCAAACACCACCTCATAAACTGCTCCCCAAGCGGCACCGACGTTCTGATCTCATCTGATTGGTCGCTTCAAATCGCCGCTGCAACAATCGATTTGCTCCGTTAAACCCTTGCAGTTCTTGTTGAACATTCTCCATTCGTAATTAAAACGAAACCCATAAATCCCTAGTCAGTTTCATGCCATGTTATGGCAATCAAATTACTAATTTAGGAAAAAGTCATTTAGCTCTCTACCATCTTATAAGAATTACGATGATGATTAACTGATATCTCCTGTTTGTCCAGCTGTAAATCGTAAATCAAAAAGTTGCCTTCGATCATCTGTAATCGAGGGTACGCTGATGGATGTTTTTCGTTGAATCGGTCAGTTGTGCTTGAGTGTAATTGTGAATGAAATTTATAGGCTCACCGCGTGCACTCCTCTGCTGGCTTTGTTCAACCCCCTCCCCTCCTCCCCCCCCCACACCTGCGATCGTTACGCTGCATTCCGCAAAAATCTGAAAGTCTTTTCAGTGGAATGCATTTTGAGTGGCTGCAGTTCAAAATCAGTGCACTGTGGCCTTGCATGGTGAAAAGGTGCATTTAGTGGTGCGTGCTGACAGTTCTAGCACAAATATCCACCGTAGCAGTGTGGCGAAATTGCGATCACAACGCTTCACATGTCGAGACCAAAGAACAGGCCTTCAAGAAAGACGTGAAGCAATCGACACGCATAGGTAGTCAGTAGTTCAGGGGATCCACACGGCTTGACGTCCGCGTTCAGTGTGCGTCGAGAGTTACTTGAGGTGAAATCGATACATTCGCCTATAGTGTGCATGCGTAGTGGTTGGTCCGTGATGTCTTGACACTGGTTCCCCCACAGTACTCAATAACATCCTCCAATTTGACCCCATGATAGCACCATGAGTTGGCAAGTAGCGCGATGTGTCTTCACCAATGACCTCTGCCGAAATTGCCGTGGCGACCGAGGGAGTTGAGGCAAGCTATGGCGCTAAGCTCCCAGAAAAGATATTGTGTGGCAATATGTGTTACAATATTCACATCAAATGAGTTAAAAAATCGATACACACGGGTCATTGTGTGGGACGCTGGGCAGAAACCAAATTATCGCACTAGAAGTGATGACCACCAACATGGACTCCTCTATTGATTACAGGAAGCACCTTTTGACTAAGAGTCAACCTCACAATTTCCATAAATCAAACCGCCTAATCCCTTCTTGGGTGCCATAAGTGATGGCTAGGAAAAGAAAACGATTGGTTGAGAAGTGTTAATGCTTATCAAACACGCTTTTACCCTGATAAAAATTAGGCAATTTATGAAACGTCCAAATCTCGACTAATAATGGCGTTTTTTCATTTCAAGTCACCGAAATTAGCTCAACTCAAAGCGTTGATTCAGGGCTGAATCAATTTTATATTGATTTTTTCCAACTATTTTAAACAAAGAACTTTTTTGTCAGCAGGGGACCAATTATTCGCCTTCGTTTACACCTTACGGTTGAAAGCATAGAAATTCGTTCGTGATTACACTAGGTATCGTGATTTTTCATTATTGCAAGAAAAATTCGATGCATACCGCGTGTTAAGGTCTCGCAATTACTGCAAATAACCTAGTTAGATCAAGTCAGTGTGCTTGCAAGCTAACTCATAGACCACGCTCGATTTAATTACGGATGCATTCCGTTTCCTGTGTGGTCACACGTGTAACGTAGATGAAGAGTGGTGAGGTTTAACTTACAAACAACATTAAATCGTCACGCAAAAAATGGCATCCAGACAGCCACATATAGAAATAAACCGCCCAGTTAATCGGAGTAACTCAAGTCCAGAATTCCAGCCTCGTTTGGCCGTTTATTCGCGCAACACGCTTGCCAAACTCGAGCCAATTTCCAAAAATCAATAACACCTTCTCTGAGCATAACTCCTCAACGAAAGCAAACAGGCTTGGCTATCGATCGAAAATACGAGCGAACTCGCCTGGATTCTAACTCCGAAAGACGTCCAGGGCAATTCAGTACAAGCGTCCCGTAATTGAGTTCGAATTTTGACCATAGTTGAGTGTTTCGTTTGCTAATTTGGCCGCCAAGATTTAGACCCGTTGACCGGTAAGTGCTCCAACAAAGGCCATGCAACACAGAGCCGTCGTCTGAGGTTTGTGTGAATTTTAAAATAGGTTTAGAGTACTAGATGTGCAGTACTCTTAAACTAGCCCCAAGCAGGACCCCTGCGTTCACTAAATATTAGTTTGTCGGGACTTTATCACCCGGTTTAAAAGGTTCCACTTCCAGTCGAGTAGACTAACGGCTGTTAGGACATAGAAAACTACCCATCAAGGCGCAAAATGACTGTTTGAAAGGTATCCAGCTGCATAAGATGGGAACCAGGACAGAGGAGGAAGTGGCCACGGTTGTCGCTGTTTCGTGGAGCGCGTTTGGCGAGGGGACAATTGCAAATTCAGGGAGACACGTGTGGCACCAAAATAATAAATCGAATGACTCTCACCTGAAACACGAAAGCGGGGGGGGTGCGGTTCAAGCCGCTGTGCCTTCCATGAGAACGTCGAAGGAACGCGTTTCGGCCCCAAATTCAGGACCCAGGGAGCATATTGTCAACTCCTTTCTATTTCCACTACTAGTCTCTATCTTTCCCATGTTTTAAAACACTTTCACTGAAATTCAAGTAAAGTGTGGGAGTTTCGCCAATAGCCAATCAGATTTAAGCTAGAGCTCTCATCCACCTCGATTCCACACATACCAGATTCAACAAAGTTAAGATGCTTGTGAAAGCAAGTTATGTATTTCATGAATTGAAGGTGACGAATTGGGGTTAGCGGAATCACTTTTGTCAATATAAATCTGTCATTAGAACAATATTCCAACGCTGGAAGTTAAGTGGATCCGGCATGCTCAACTTCACTTTCAACAGCACACGGTCGGTGTCCTTCGGGCAAGCATGGAGCGTAAGATGTGACCTTCGAGAATCTGGAAGATGTAAATTCGAAAAGAAGTAGGCAAGATCATCCAAGATGAAAGCACTACCACCTTGAAAGTGACGCCATTTGAACACCATGAGGGAGGTCGTCAATATAAACAGGAAACACCTCTGTCGTCCTCTATGCTCCCCACCCCGTTTGTGCTACGGTGTGATGATGATCATAACAACAGCTGTGTGCAGACGTGGTGTCGTTTGAGCCGGTCTTAAAAGCGGATATGAGCTCCTCGTCTCCCTTCCCCATCCTGCCCTCCCCTCGCCCGCCACCCGGCACACGCCCTTGTATCGACACATCCGGTGCGCGCGGCGAACGGTTTTTCGGTAGAGTGGTACTCCCCCCCCTTCCCACCACCCCCTCAAAGACAAATTGGTCACAGGGGAGTCACGAGGAGTTGAATTTCGGGTAGAGAAGTGTGGTGGTTGTACTTCCGGGCTTACCCACTGGGAACGGGTGTTCACTGTGTACCCGTCGAATTGAAATGTTTGCTTGGTACGATCGACTCCAATGCCAAGTGCGAAAATGGCCATTGGCGGAAAATCGATGATGGAAAATAGGCGTTTTTTGGCATACAATATATGCGAAGCTTCGAATGACAATGGGCTAGCACTTATACAAATTCTGTTATCGATCAGTAAAACAGAATCTTTTGTGATTTCAGGTAATTATACTTTGAGAATCTGGCAGATCAGTTGGGGGGTACGACATCATTCCCCGATCAAGGTACAATTGTTCCCCACACGTTGCCAAAAATGTAAACGTCTGAATTGATCATTGTTGCCCTAGGGTTATCTTAAAACACGCAAGGCTTTGGCTGTAATTTCACCAAATCGGCAGCACATCCACTGTTGGTCCAATTAAGCGTTCAGGCTGGATTACAATAACTTTTGTTTGGTGTTATTCTAGACGAGATATTGTCCACCACCATTGAAAATTCGATCCAAAACGCGGTTTGCTTTGATTGGTTTTAGGGATCCAGTTCACACATATTGATTGGTTGGCTTATTTATTAGAACCACCTCAGCATAATCATTCTAATTCAATTCAGATTTTAGCTTGAGCCGAACTATCTTATAATTGGTGACGCGACGTCCAACATCGTTGAAAATTCGATCCAATACACGGCAGGATTTGATTGGGTTTGAGATGAACGCCGCAAACATTGATTGATTGTATGAAGCGCATTCATTTCAGTTCATGCGTGTGACCAACTAACGTGATTCTTAACTAGTGCAAAACAATCAACTCGATCTGCATTTAGTTTGCGTGCGATATATCCAAGTATTTCATTGGAATCGCTCGCAGTGTCATGTGATAGCAATCCGAATCGGTTATTGTATCGATTTGTTTGATGTTTATCAAATCCGATACTTCGGAAATGCAGTTATTTGCACTCAATGCTCACGTCTACAGTTACGAACGGTTTTCTTGTAAAGTAAGTTAGACACTAACAAAGGAAAACCATAAAACAAGCAGAAGAACTTATGCAAATAAGCCATTCCAATTTGAATAAATCGATATTACCCCCCTGTCAATGCTGTTACCGCTGATTGCCCAATCTTTTCAAAAAGCAAAATTTTGTCCTCTTAAGAAGAGTTTTCATGTAGGATGAAGCTTACTTTCTCTATTCGGAGGTACCGGAGATCAAACGGTACAGCTGCGCTCTACTGGCCGGTACTCCGTAACCCCCAAAGGGCTACCGCCTTGATCTTCCCCTGGAGAAGCCGGTGCAATCTTAAAAACATTCATTTACACTGTTAGTAAACTGCCTTGATTACCTAGTGAAAACCTTCATGTTTTCCGTTCGCGCTTAATCGTCTCTCACTTATAGCCCTCGTGATTGGTATGGCATTATCGCGACTTGTTGACGGCACTACCACCACCGCCACCACCACCACCATTATTATTGTCGCCAGAGTATAATTTGGCTTGTTTGAAGCCATTCGGTGTTGACTTGAGGCAATTAGCCGATACCCGTGAAGTGCGGATGTCCGTTCCAAGCACCTGACAAACACGTGCTTGGAACAGTCATAACCGGGGGTCTGCACACCGCTCTCTGATGACTGTGATAAACTTTGGATAACCAATTCAACCGTCCACCCACCCCCGCACACACCCCCAAGCACCACACTTTAAGATAAACAGTTCCCAGTATTCGGTAGAATTTAACCGTGAGAATTGTCAGACACACGGGTGGAATTAGGGTTAACGCTCCTGCAACCCTCCCGCCATAAGAGACAATTCAACTTGAAGAGAGCATCACCGTGGCCTACCTGCTTTGTGGTTGTGCATGCTTGTGTGCCCCACTTGGTTCAAGTCGTCTACGAACCCCAATGACTGCTTCATCATACGCGTAATCTGGTTAAGCTGCGAAGCAAGTTGATGCCTGACTATTGACAAGTTGGGAACATCAATAGAACGACCAATTTCCGCCATAATTTGATGGCAGTTTTCTATCGATTAAATCTCCACAAATGTCGCTGCATGAGTATCGATCGAATTCACGAAGGTGGAACGATCAATTGGCTAAAGCACTGCATCGCGCGTTCATCGAGCCAGCAGTAGTCAACTGGACAGAAAGAAAGCAATTCTCAAGCAAGTCCGAATCGCATTTAAAAAGTGGCCTTATGTATTGGCATCTGGCGAATTCGAAGACCGTAAAATGACTGGCTTAACGTACACGGCATGAGAATGCTTGAATTAAGACTAACCAAAGTTGAACTTTGTAAACTCATATGTTCCAGAGTTTTTTGATGAAGTCCCCAACTAAGATCACAAACCCTGAATTAGTTTGCATTTCGGTAGAAGTTTCTGCAGGACTTTGTCATACCAATTGTTCGCTTACGAAACTGGTTCGGATTGCACGTGTACGACATCAATCATTTAAACAAAAAAACTCAAGAGATGCCTTGGAATCGGCGGAAATATTAGTTGTGACTAATGGCTGGTGCACAGTGGCACCCCCCCCTCCGCCACCGAGTGCAGCAATGATCGACTATTGCTCTCCACCCTGCCCTCACCACTAATGTAAACACAACAGAAGAGTCATGCGCATGTGGCGCGACAGAGACGGTATTTTTCACGAGCGTGCATACTTTGAAAATTTTACAATAAACCAGCGACGGTGTCCGTCATGGCAGCTTGGCATTTGCGTTTGTACCCCACGCCAGCCTCCCCCTCCCGCTACCCCCAAGCCACCGCGTCTCTCTCAGGCGTCGTTTACTGCGACCTACGCACGCGCGCGTATGCGTACAGGTGGCAACGCGTGTATCGATTGGTTGACGCGTAATTAGGCGAAGTGCGCGTGCGCGGGTGTGTGCGCGCAATTGCTGCCATTTGACAGGCTTTTTTCTTAATACGCTTTCATGCGCGCACACACACAGGCCTCACTTAATCGAAGAACAGGTGCTACACGCAGTTAATGCATGATGGTGCGCGCGGTTACGGTCACCCTCGGGGCAGCTTAAATGTCCTCCATAAAGAGTGTCTGGCGGTGCGGTTAGTGCCACGTTGATGTTGCTAGGGTGGGGACTTGTCACGGCAGTGTGTCTCATTTTAAGTGGACTCCTTGCACGGCTCCCAATTTACGGATAAGTGCTCCAAAAGAATTCGTCGGCTTTGACTTAACCTTCCGTTTATTCCTTGTCAATCGATCGTATCAAATTTAGATAGTATTTAGCCGGTGAAATTCCGCGTTTTCGAAATGCTAATGTATTGGAAACCAATTAACCTGCATACAAAGCATCATACAACAGTAAAAATGCGTCCTACCACAAGACAATCACACTGGATAGTAGGAACACAGCATCGGACAAGCGAGACTCATCCACTCAGGACTGGAGCAGGCAAGAATCCTTGTTCCAAGTTCTCCATGTTTATGAATGCACCAATCAGCATTGAAGGTGCATGTCCATGCAGCCAAACAGACACAAGGCCAGTTTGGCACGAGAACCCTGTGCAAAATAATACTAAATTATCACTTCTTAAGGGGGTCATAAATTTCTACCCCGTGTGTTCCTATTGGAAGGGGGGAGGGTGCAATTAAAACCCGTTGGAGCCTCATAAGTCAAAATTACCAACAAAGTCTAGACTACCTCTATCATGTGGCCCCCTGCACAATCGTCCTCCATCGTTGGGGGTCTTTTTGCAAAAATTTTGCACTTCCAAATCACAGAACCGGAAATCGGGATCATTAGGTGACTTAGAAGATGGCTAATTGTGGAATTCAAACACAGCTCTTGGCTTGGGACGGAGTATCCGGTGTCGGCCTGTTGGATTCCATCAGTACAGCTTCAGAAGTTGACCTACGAGTCCGGTTTGATCGCTTGGCACTCGAACATTGGGAAGAGGAAGAACCACGCCTCACAAACCTGTCCTGGTGCTTGATTGGAAGGTTTGTTTGAAAGAGAGGAGGAGTGGGAATTAAACAACGAGCCACAAACTGCGGAATCGCCCAGGTGATATCATCGTTATATAATGAGGCATTCGAAAATAAAGCCTTGAAAAGTGATAATTGGGCATTTCCACACTTTACATAAATGTAGATTTTTAATATTAATTTTTAAAAAATTAAAGCATATAAAAATTAAAAAAGTGTACCGCAGTTAGGGTTGTTTAGAATTTCCGGCTAAATGTGTATCTCGGCTTCGCCAACGCGTCCTCAAAATTGAGTGCTCCGATTCGTGCGACTTCACGTCTTCGCTATTGGCTACTCTGAGTTCTTTCATAACGCCTGGTCAGCCAATCAGACGGCTAGGAGTTGAAGAGCACATCTCCAGATTGGACCAATGAAAAGTGCTTTAGTGTACTGACGGCTCTACACCCTGCCTCATGTGAATTCAACTCACGCGTGAAAAGTACATTTTGCCAAATAGTCTGGCAAGGGTCATCGCGAAGCGGGATTACAAGGTGACCATGTTGTCAACAGGAAACGCTGACCCCGTAAAGTGTGAATGAGTCAGTCGATAATATGGCAAAATTAAATAGTTCGAGGTAAATTGGATGGTCTAATTTCAATCAGATTAATGTGACAGAGTCATATCCATTAAATGGGTCCTGAGCAAGAAGCTGGTGTTTGTCCACAACTTCCATAACCCACCCTCACCAGCATTCCCACTAAGCCAATCACAGCATTTCAACGATTAATTGTTAGAGAAACTGGGATTATTGAATGCTCATGAGCAAAGATCCCTCTATTTGCAAAAATTTTATGGCATGCTGACGCAAAATGAATGCTGAAAAGAACGCCACATGTCAGGTGCAACCAGCAAGACATACAAACTCCACAAATTCAACAAATCAGAGTCAATGGTCAAATTTACGAGACCAGTTAACTCGTAGCCAATGAAAAGCGTCCGTGAACCGCTTCGTAATCGATCGCTCACGCAGACAGATTGCGCGGGATTTCGGAGTAGCAATCGATCGCCAATACGAGTGAACTCGTCTGGACGTAGAGTAAAATCGATGGCAACGAAACAGTCCTCTACAGGCTAAACAAATCCTTGGCAATGTCTTACTTCGTTTTCACCTTTAAGGAATGCGGCCAGCTGAGTTCAATTATTCTCGCTTTAGCCGAAACTGGCCAATCGGTGAGCCATAAATGTACATTGTGCATGGGAGAACTCATAAACTTGGCGTAATTACAATTATGAAGAAAGCCATCGTCGGAAATGCAGAGCACTTTACTTTTTTTTACTTTTCATCAATACACTTTTTGCCAAGTTCTTCCACGTGCCCCTGTTGAATTGAGTTTGTTCTCCAACACGTCCCGTCGCCCTAGTGGCAGCAACGTGGAGCCCTCATGATTCAGTGTGAGAAATTACCATTTAGTTATGGTTAACATCATCAAAAACCGAAATATACCGTTTTTAGAAATGCCAAATTGCTATGGCGGCTTGTCCGGGCATAGGAACTGTAAAGAGTGCAATGAAACCACCGATTAGACACGCGCACACGCATGGAGTGGCAATCGATCACCAATACGATTGAACCCGCCTGGATTTAAGGCAAAGTAGATTTGAGAGAATCAGCCTTCTGTTTTTCTTCAAGCGCTTCTCTACGCAGTTCAGCTATCTACCGCACATCTGATGGTACTAAGAGAGATTTATCGATCTGCTAGCCATTTGGCACCATTCAACAGCAACACCAACCCCTGGCGCTCCGGATCAAAACAAGCACCATTCTATCGGAGTTGAGGTAACAGTCGCTAGCTGCGAAGATATAATCAAAATGATTCCCGAGAATTGGGTAGTTCTTAGGGGTCAAAGCAAGAAGGGCGTCTTTTCATAGATTATGGCCTAAGTACAACTTTTTTTTAAATTTCAATTAAAATTAATAGGTGTGTCAAGTGGACCTCAGCGAAATTTTACGATCCCCCTTCAAGTAAGCACAAGAATGCCACCGCAGTTAGCACTGTCGCCAGCTGGAGAGTATCGAACACCGCCAAGCGTAATTGAAGAAGCGAGATTAGGGTGCTGTTACGATCTAATCACAATAAGACAAGACGTGGGTCATCCAAAGTGAGTTTGGTGCCGTCTAATAAATCGATGCTAAAATCCCCCGGAACAAATGCCACGTCAAATCCTCCTTAACACTTTCTAGTGACCTTCATCTGGTAGGTAAACAAACCTGATTCAATCAAAATTACGCCTAGAATTTCCGCCCAGTCTTAATTAAATTCTGAGAAATTGTTTATTAGGATCACGTGTGGTGGCTGACGTCAAATGTTGCCAAGAATTTGGTAGGGAAGCTCGACGCCTTAAAAGGTTTTCTGGTAAAAATTTAGCCCGGCGCCAATCACCTATGCTCAAATTCTCACAATTTTGTAATACATCTGCCTTTACCCACCAATTACTGCTTTAATTAACTCTGAAACCACTCAATGGCATTTCTCACGTTAGTGATTAAAGCAGGTTGTGAAGGAAAAGCATAATTTATGAGCACTGAATGCTTCTTAAGCATCAAAAACGTAATGGTACAATGCATTAGGAGGTCGATGCATTCGCTAAGGAATAACCAAATAAGTGCATTCGATGAATCCATAAAACCAGCCAATAATATTGGTAAGAATTAGCAAAAAGTTACTAGAACAAATGTGATGTTAATTTACCGGCTCGAAGTACCAATAAAAATTGCCAGAAAAGAACGCCAGAAATGATTGGCTAAATTGAGTAGGTACTTGCTCACACGAATGCAGCGTACACTACAGATTGTCCAATTGACGTGCAGTGCGCCATGGACGCATCAATTAACCCAAACACACAACTTCGGGGGCCGAACTACTGAAAGTGGGGGGAATGGTTAGTGTTTGAGAAGACGCTAACGACCTAGAAAGTGCTGATTCCCACCTCCTTATTCCCCTTTCACTGGAAAATAAGCCTACAAATCGATTTAACAGGTGGGGAGGGGGTAATCGGTCTTGATTGATTGATTAAGTGATCGCGATCCCCGACGTTTACAAACCAAACTTCAGTTAGCTGAAGTTTCGCTCGTTTATGCCAGTGCTTTCGAGAAAATCATATTCACAGACCCGGTGACCTGGCCCCATCAACGTGAAAAACTCAGAAGATAGTGGCAAGCTTAATCAAAATCCTCCGTTTCTCTTTTTTTAATTTTCTCAACATCGTCAAATGCCAGCAGTGTGGGCGAAATATTGTGACTGCTAGCCACATTAGTGGTCTTGACGTCTGTATTATACCCAAATCATTACAGGTGATTGCATCATCCGTTCAGCCAGTTTGGTTGAATCACACGCACGCACGTACGCGCACTCATTCGCATTTCTTCGACATCTTACAAAGACACTCCGGTTCATACTAAGATCACATCAACGGAACAAGGTCAAAGCAAGCTTCTGCATCATCTTTATCATCATCATCATCATCAGCAGCAGCAGCATCGTCAATGAGGAGTGTCTGATCACTTGTGTCTGCGGATGATAATGACAATGATGGCTGTGCTGAATGAAGGATCCAACAAAAGACCTTCAAGGACTCGTAATTTTATGTGCGGCGATTAACCCAACAAGTAGGATCTCCTCAAGCCGTGGCATTCCAGCGCAGCTTGGGACGAGGTACTCTTATCGTCGACGTGATGGAATCCATCAGTGGAGCTTCAGAAGTTGACCTGAGAGCCTGGGATTCGAATATTGAAGAAAAGAACCACACCTTGCAAACATTTTCTGACGCGTAATTGGAAGGGTCGTTTAACTAAATACAGGCTGTCATACCTTCTAGGTGGTGTTGTAAGTTGCCCTACTGCTTTCCTAATTTCTCTTCACAGTAATAAAACCGTGGAACAATGCTTTTGTTATTCATTCTTCGTTACGACAAACACTTCCATGGTGTGAAATCCATGAACTGGGCTCGTAAAATCAATTCGAGATCCGAAAAGTTGTGGGATACGAGCGCTGTGGTCAGATTAATGGGAACCTACGTGTACAGGCGTGTCACAAAATCAATATTTTCACTATAGCGATTTCCCTCAATCTTGACTATTTTAGAGATCACTTGATTCTGGACTCACCTCTATGGACTACACCTGAACCGTCATAATCCGATTCCTCGTCTAGTAGCTACGAAGTCCACTTCGCTTGACGAATATTGTCTTTAAATTGAGCATAATCGGATGTTCATAATGCCTGTTGGATCTACACAATTTTTTGATTCTACTGATATGACTTGGTCTTTTAAAACCCTGGTTCGAAGTAATATTTCGCAAAAAAACCTTGGAGATGTCCTTGAAACAGATCAACACTCTTTTCAAGAAATCTTAGTGGTCGTTGTACAAAGTCACGTTCACATTGTACGTACATGTCAATTCCTGGTGATGCCTTACGATGGTAAACTGGGTAGTTTGTCGGGCTGTGTAGACTCAAGTCGTAAAAGTTTTGCAAATGCTGTCCACAAATGTGTACATTTGGGCCGTGACTCGCATGTATTCATGGATTTGACTGCCGCTTAAAATAAACTATCAGGAATCATGTAATAAACATCTCAACCACTCATGTTTATAAACAATTTGAACTAATCTGTGACCTATTAAAGCCATCCCAAACCTTCAGAAGGGGCACCGGCAGTCGTGAGACGTGCGGGAGTGAACTAGGATACTCGCGCGCCTCATTAACCAATCACATGCTAATTTGGTCAGTGCCTGGCCAATCCACTATCACCTAGGTTCTTGATGACCAATCAGACTCATGCGCGTACGCAACTGAACCAAAGCGCGCTCTGTCAACGTGTCTGACACCCCTTGCTCTCGCTCTCGCCATGTGCACACACGCGCGCATTCAAGATCATTTGGAAGGCAAGTGTTTACACGATTAGTGTGTAGTGTAAACTATTCACGACCGGAACTCAATAACCCGGACACGTGCGCCCCTCTGTTTCGTCTGTGTGTGTATGTGAAAAAGAGGTTGCCCAAAGTTTACCTTTCGAGGAGGTACACACCACCCACCTGCCAGCACTCGCATCATTTGTTTACATATCTCGTCTCCCATCCCGCCTCCCTTCTACAGTGGAAGAGAGAGAGAGAGAGAGAGAGAGAGAGAGGAAATTGCCCGAACGTGCGCGTGTGTTTATCCTAACGTCAAATCGGCGCACACGCGGCCTCAAAAATCGTTTGTGTAAACAACAACCAGCATGGCCATGGAAGGAAATTACCTGCAGTCCCACCCCCATCCACACATCTATTCGGGTCTGGGAGATCACGGGAGTGACCTCAGTGCCCACGTCGTAACCCCTCATCACCCACACTCGCACAGTGCTTTCCTTCTTCCGCCAGCTCCGGCGCATTACCGAGCCTTCGGACAGAACGACGGTGCGCCCGACGGTCTGCACTACCATTCCTGTCTATTCCCCGAATCGGGTGCGTGGGACCCTGATGTGCCGCATCCCTTCCACCAACACCACCACAACCACCACCCTCACCAGCATGAAAATCAGTCTTGCCAGCACGAAGGATTTTTCCTACAAGACACGAGTGACAAACAGACCGAGTCGGCGACCTCCTACTGGAGTGAGAAACTCCCCTCCCCCGCTTTCGGGACGTCGTGGGAGTCCGATCCATACCCGGGAACGTACCCCCTGCAGGCGACTGATGCAACCTTCTATCAGGAGTTTCAGAGCTCCTCCCCCTTTCCATCGCTGCCCGGAGCCCACTCACTCATTCCCCAATCCACCGTCGCCTACTTCAGGGGACCTTCTCCCTCGCAGTACGCAATCGGAAGACCTCTTCCCCCAGCTCCCCAAAGCTACAGCGCTGTGGAGTCCTCGAGTGACGCCTGCCTCTCATCCAACAACACCACCGAGAGCTCTGATGTCGTGTCCGCCGGCACACATCCACAAGACGGAGATGTGAAACCCACACTGCCACCAATCGAGTACTACTCCGACCGTCAGGAGTTTATTGAACCAATGGGCGAATGCAAGGAGGACGAGGAGACGGAGGGAGCGGAGAACGAGGAAGGTGAAGGAGAAGGTGGAGAACGAGGAGAGGGATGTAGCGATGACGCAGCTCTACCACAGGCTCCATCCTCGAAGGAGGAAGATCCTGACAGTCTTAATGGAAGCGATCAGAAGTCGGCCAGAAAGGAAGCCAGTATGTCTCAGACATTTGCATTTTTAGTGTGGCGATACCACGAATAATCGGTTTGTGCCTTGATAGTAATTTAGATATGACGTTACTATGCCAGTAGGCCGGGGGGTATTCGCGAATAGGTACGGCTTATTTTAGCACAAGATTCTGCGAAATTAATCAATATAACTTCGATCATGTTGCGTGTGCACACCAACTCACACCAAGTTAGCTTGAAAATAACCACCGTTAGTCAGCTGGAACTTATCGATTTTTTGGACACACACACACAAATCTGGCGCGATTATTATTTCAAATCTGTCACTAAGGCTGAAAATTTATCAAACGTTTTTTTTGCTTCAGACGGTGGTAGACGTTCAGAAAAGCCGCCCTACTCCTACATCGCGCTGATCGCAATGGCAATCAGAGCGTCACCGAACAAGCGCTGCACCCTCAGTGAAATCTACCAATACCTGCACAGCAAGTACCCCTTTTTCCGGGGCAGTTACACCGGCTGGAAGAACTCCGTGAGGCACAACCTGTCCCTCAACGAGGTCTTCATAAAACTCCCGAAAGGTGAGATTTCACATGGTGGAATTATTTTTCTAATTTCACAAAAACCATCCGTCGTCACGCTCGTAACAATCGGTTTATACACATATAATCAGTGGCACACAGGAATAAGCGCGTGCACACATGCATGTCCGAACGAGGTGCGCACGTACGCCCAAGCCTCCTTTGCTATGTGAACAATTGTGAAATTGATCAATTGGAGTGCGTGCGTGTGCGCGACCGCGCGCGCGTGCTAGGTGAAATGCGAGTGTCAATATAAACAAAACTCATACGTAGCCATAGCGACAGAATGGGGGTGAACGCTAATCCGTCGGTGTGCTCGTCTCCAACCCGATTACAAACACAAACAAGAGCTGTGAGTGGACGGAATGGGAGTTAAGGCCTCACACCGGAAGTGATTCAGTCACCACCACGATAATCCTTTGGGGGTGTCAAAGTTATGTTCAGGCTGCCACACTCGGGGTTGCACAAAATTTTGAAAAACGAATTAGGAGATTACGGCTAGCATTGTAGAATGGACGGTGTGGGTTTGAAGTGGCAAATAATGTCGACAGGCTTCACTAACTGTCATGCTAACGTTAACAGGAATGGGAAGACCGGGAAAGGGTCACTACTGGACCATAGATCCGACAGCGGAGTTCATGTTCCAGGACGGAGCCTCGCGCCGGCGTCCACGAGGTTTCCGTCGAAAGTGTTCTCTCAGTTCCACCACAACAGCGGTTGTTGGGACGACAGCGGCGGTGGGCGCAGAGGGTCAGGAGGGTCAGACCCAGTCAGCGCCATTCGGCCAGCTGCCGAACCCGTGTGTTTTGATGGACTCCGACGTCGCCTTCTCCCAGTTCCTGCTTCCGAACATGTGCATCTCCACCACTTCCTCGTCCCGCAATCCCTCAGGTGGAACTCCACCGCATCCAACTTCTGAAGCGGACCTGAAGCCGAGCGAGGACGAACGCAGTGGCGGTGGAGTGTTTTACGGTGGAGGCTTCTACAACCCGTCCATGGAACAGCAGTACCAAAATGTCGCATCATTCGTTCACCAGCACTTTCAGGAGGACGTGCAACCAATGAAAACCGAGGCCCAGTCGCCACACTACGAGGGACCCGGTTCACTCTACGGAATTCTTTCCTCCGTGAGTGGCACCACGCAGGCCAGCAATGCGGTGTCAATGTGGTCAGAGAACGGAGACGTCAGGCGCGGCTCGTATCCGGAGCTGGACACAGAGATGGCCCAGATGTTCGACTCCCGACGCTTCGGTATGCCGTGGAAGGAGTGGGAGCACTCGAATGGGGAGTGCAAACCGTCACCGCCTCCGCACTTCCAGCCGAGGATCTCCACGACGGTGGAAAAGGCAGCTGAAACGGTCGCTTCGGAGGGTAGCAGTCCTTCAACCATCATGCACCCCCACCTCCCTCCACCGCCTCTGCTACAAACCTCGTCAGAGTCGAAGGTCCAACGAGAACTGATTCCGACCATGTCTTGCAATGGTAAGTAGTTTGATTTCTAACACAACAGCTTGTCTAATTAGACCGAGGCCATCCACGAAAGTGATTCAGATTAAGGCAAAGCAATTACTTAATGTCCAGACGTATATCAATTTCTGTTAGATTCCTGCCGCAGTCTGGTGGTGGTAACATGGGAAATCGGATTTTGTTTTAACTAAGTGTTCCAGGAAGGAAATTTGAGCCTGGGTTCCAGCTAATTTGTAGGAATTTCCGTGAATTTGACTACAGGTCGATGAAGATCATTTGTAGACTGATCACCGCGGATGATTATTTACCAATCACGCATTTCGTTTTACGAAGGTCGAGTTAACGACCAGAATGGTACACTTGATGCCTGATCCCTTTTTCGCCTAATATCTTTTTGCCGGCCAAACCTAGAGATGTAGATTTCACAGGCACCGAAGCAAGTGCGGACTCTGGGGGAATTATTGATTGAATTACGCTTAATCAATAAATCTGCGGGCACTTATTCCATGTGCAGCCACTGCAGTTGATCAAGAACAGGGCATTTGAGACCCTGGTTAGTGCGCGTGCCAATCACGAGGTGGTGAGACCTGATCTGGATGAAGCTTGGAACAGCCAGATCATCACCACTGCTCCATTTTGGTTCTCATTTTATTTTCTATTGCAAAATTAATCAGTACAGCCTGAGTGCGTCATGATCGGATCATGTGGCATACGTTGGTGTCAGTAGCACAATTCAGTGCGTGCACTCGCTCTAACCACGCATGCATTCAACTTGTAGACTGTGAATCCCACTACGGAACACCACGATGACGCAATGAGAATCGATTAGCGTCGCACAATTGGCCAGCACCTCGTTGATTTCCCTACGCACCAAACAAACTCACCTACTTGATTGTAACAGGGCCACGCAATCGCATCACGCGTGGCCCCCCCCTTCACCACCTCGCAATCCAGACCACTGCTCTAGCCTCACATCACCATTCCAGCATTGTACATACGACAAGCAGCGCAAGATCGGTCCTGGTCGGCATAATTTACTTTCACTAATCATTGATTGCGTTTTCTCTCAGCCCCTCTCTATTTCTCTGTCTCCCCCCGCCTCCCTCCCTACCCCACCCCACCCCACCTCACCTTGAAATCAATTTTCTACATGCTCCAATCCGAGTGCTCGACTAATTCCTTTTTTATACTCACAAAACAAATTGATCATTCCCGCTACGGTGGACTCATTTGTGCAAAGAGGGGTAGCATTGTCGAGAGGATCTCGGATGCATTTCGGCCTGGATGTTGGGTCATGATTTGACCCGATTCTCCGATTCCACGTCAACTAAGTTAGTGCTAGATTAAAAACGAATGAGGGGGATTATGAGGGCATGCCAAGTTTGGCGTTAAACGGCACTTCTTGCCTGTCAGTCGAACACTCAATCGCTGATTGGTTGGACGGGGTCCAGTGACGTCATCGCAATACTAGTGCATCAAAGTGCGTTAGTAACCAGAAGAACCAATTCAGGTAAGAAGCAACAGTAAAAAAAAGCCACTCAGGTATAACTGCGAGAGAGGAAGAATTTGTAAAAAGCAAAAATGCCCCATGAAATGTCTCGAGTTTGTCTTGAGAGATTTGAGAAAATACGAATTCGAAATGTCATCAAAGTCACTTATAAATTGGTTTAAAATAAATACTTTCACACCGTTTGGCCTCAGAATGCTTAAAAAATGTTGGAATAGGTCTGGAATAGCCAAAGGAAAAAAGGAAAGAACTCGACCGTATGAAGGGATTTTATCAAGTTCCAAAACTGAAAAATAAACGCTACTCACAATAACAAAGCAGCAATCTCTTTAAATATAAGCTTCCAAATCACCAACATAGTACTAAATTTCACCTTTCCTTCGCTTAGCCATTTGTGAATTTTTACAGCTGGAGTTTAAGAATGTGTTTAAATAATTCAACTATTTCAAAGACAAAATAGGGACCAACGGTTCATCCGAGCGTTATTGTGGCCTGTCAATGAACTTGGGAATCCAATCCCCATTGGAAAAATCCGAATTGCACGAGAAAATCGGCTCTTTTTTTCACTAACGATTGTATAGTCTTCAAATCATTGATTGCTCTCATAAAATTCTTTATCGATCGATTAAATTACACCTGATTTTGAAAGTGCTCTTAATAAATTAATAAATCATTTCGCCCTAGAAGTCGAGTCATTACCTACTGTAAGAACTCGCTCTTTCAAAGTCCCTTTTTTGTCAGCTCAACTTAAGCAGGCCACAACTTGGCAAAATGATTTCTGGGTGTTGCAATTGGCGGAGTGTTAGCCAATAGGAATTCGCTCCTGGAATGGAAGATCCTAATCAGCACTCTTCCATGACTACATGCCTAGCATTCCTGCCTTGTTGAAGAAATTGGTCAAGGTGTGATCAGCGCGAATGGGCAAATACATTTAACAAAATTTCCTGACATTTGCGAAATGCACAACAGCGGGGATTTGAAGCCTCACAGCTGCGTTTTCGGGGGCTTCAGATTGGCTGCGCCGGTTACTTTGTCTAAATTAGAACGTGAAACGAGCAAATTGGACCGCTTGAGGGGTCGAAGAACGGTTGTGGAGGGGGCCACACGAGTTCCCGCGTCTCCAGAGGGCTTGGGTCGGGTCAAGCGCGGTGTGCCTGATGCATTCAACGCCACTGGCGCCTTCTGTTCGTCACTGGCGCCAAGTTTCTGTCCTCTGAGTCTTCCCAACAGGCTGCCTTTCATGGCAGTTCGACTAAAAAGCAAGGCAAAAAAGAATAGGCTATGAGGACTCTGGCAAAGTGTTGATCAAGATCCGACTGCGTGGATGATCCGAAAGTTTCCATTCCTGGATAGACACAGAATGGAAAATTTTGGGATTCCAGATACTGAGGTCGAAGGGTAACGCTCCGAATCACATTGACTTGGCAAAAATTAGAGTGCTTCACGAGGGTGAAAACTACTGCCACCTTCTACTCACAGTTTAAGCGGGCGAAGTCTACCGAGAGGGGGAACTCTCTTGAAGGTGGTGGTAGTGATGGTGGAAGGAGTGGACGGTGAAAAGGGGTCGTCGGGTGGACGAATTGATGTCTCCGGTGTGGCCGAGAGGAGTTCTGGCAAGGTCAGCGCATCATCCTGGTTCGTTTCTGGTGTGAGCACCGCAATTTCTCCGGCATCGTCTGGTTCATCTAGGAAGGGCAATTCAAGGTCATCCTCGCTCTCAGGAGTCGAGTCGAGCGTGAGCGAGGCGAGGTCATTGTGGAACCAATCTTCCGACGGTGACGTGGATTCCCGGTGGTGCTGGTTGCCTTGGTGATTGCGTGGAGTGCAGCGCTCGCAGCAGTGACTGAAACGCGAACTCATCGGTGTGGGTATATTGCGTTCGGTCTTTTCCACACCAGTCAACGTCAAGTCTTCCACTGTGTCTATCTCGACGTCACCTTCCAAAATGTTGCTATTTCGAGGAGTTTGAACGACGTCAGAAAACACCCTCATCTAATGAAAACAATTACAAGTACCTTAACCTTTTCATTACGAGCACAAGGGTTCCACCTATCTATGCAAAATGTGTTAAGGGAGAGCCTGCTCATTTTTTAGCTCTTTACCTATGCACAAGGTACGAAACACTCTTCGCCCACCACGACACGTCAATGCGCATGACCTAGATTATACGAGGCCATTCATTGGTGGGATGCTAAAAATCACAGGACTCGCGATATGGAGGTCAATGTGAACAATTTCCGTGATTTAATCAAGACTAAAACAACGTCTAACTTCAACAAAACCCACAAACATGATGTAAAGGTTAGAAAAGCATTAGTCGACGCAAAATTATGTCCGCTTACTGCGCAAGAATGCCAATAACTCAGGCGTCTGCATGCAATGACTACCTAGTGACAAAATTACAATTATATTTGACCTCAAATTAGTCAAGGACAGTGTCAAAATGCGGTTCCTACCATAATTAGTGACATGAAGATCAAACTTGTCCCAACTGCAATCCAAAGTGTCATGTGTTAATCAGGAGGCTGTTGGTCGAATCACTTAAAACTTGTTAAGTGTAAAAGGGGTAGCAGAACCCTATCACCAAAAGTGTACTGACGACTTGCCTGAATCAATCTCAGATGTTTTTTCATAGCTTGCAATTCAGTGAGCAGAAGATTTCTAAAAGAAGGAGTGAACAAATTGTTAAGAAAGCACCAGCTACGGTGACATTCTACAAACAACCTATCAACCTATCAGGGCAGGTTTTTGTTATCAAAGTTAACTTTGATCAACTGGATTACTTCAGTCAACAACCACAGTTTAAATCAAAATTTACAAAAAGTAGGAGAATATTACTGAATTATCTGCAAATCGACGCGTCACATATTTCCTGAATGCTCATACAGACAACCTTTTAAAGTGTTCTTAGTGTAACTCGGAAAAATTGAAGACAAGTAAAGACGACTAAAGATTTGTCAAAATCTCTGTTGAGATAAAAGATATAAGATAACAATAAATCACTATGAAATAGAAATATATGTACCGAAACAATGAAGCCAGTGGTGACTACATGGCGGCTACATAATAGAATGTTGTCAAAAATTCAACTGATTAAAATCAGTGCAAATATATACTGATCTTAAGATGGCCAACCTGATGAAGTCCAGGGTGTATTGCCTACCAATTAGGCTGTTTGAATTGTCTAAAAAGCAAGGAGTTCAAGTTACTTAATGTAACCAAGTAATACACAACTACATGTGCGTGGTTAATAAATGCCATGATTGCTTTTGAAATGTTCATTCTTGTACTAATATTTTCGCAAACGGATTGCTTTGCCAACTGCTTTAATAATTTGAGATTTCATAGGCCTTTATATCTTATGTACAATAAATCCACCTCGAATAACTAAAGTAGTGGGGTCTGAATGTCACTGTTCAGATAGTGATCAAGTTGGCATTGGAAACCATCAGCTAAAATCAAGTAATTTGCCTCGCTTAAAAAATCCTTTGGCAAGTTGAAGTTGAATCGCATGTCTTATAGATGCCATTGGCAAATGCCCAAAATACTTTGGGTCCACCGAATATCGAGTTCATAAGGCGACGGTCGAGAGACCAGGACGTTGGCTGAATTTGAACACTTAATGAAAAGAGGTCATTGTCTATAAGGATTGTCAGCATTGTAAACACTGCTATCCCTGGTTGCTTGGCTAGCATGGACTGATAAATAGCGAAATTAAACCAAATAAGTATGACTAATTGATGAAGCCAAATCAAATCAAAATTCCTTTAGGTTATGAATTAAAAAACCTACCAAAATCAAGGATTTTTGAGGTATCTGGCTGACTTTTTCTACTGTAGTTTCTAAACAGAGTAAATTTGAAGGTCTTCTTTACAAATGCTCAAAGCCTGTCTTCATTCGGAAATACTCAACAAACTTCAAAATTTCAACGTTTACTGTGTCCGTGAACTCAATAAAACTATCAACATGCGTAATCGGAGGCGTATTCCTACTCGATGAGAAAAGCGCTAGGGTAGAAAACGATTCCATCTAATAAATACTTTGATAAATACATCAGGTTACTTCTGTCATAATCTCGTCCACTTGTTCTATAATGCCGGGCCCAAGAATGGATTTCGCTTCGTAATGTTCTTGTATTGGCAATGCTTCTTTTATTTTACCCCATATTGTTTGTGGCCTCTGTCTCATTCCTGGCTCAATTTAATGAAATATAAAGTTTTGAAAATACACAACTGTTTGTTAAGGTTACTGTTAATATTACTAAAGACAAAACAATTTTCAAGGCTACGAATTCATTAAAATGTTATAAAAATTAAAATGATTAAACATTCATCTAACTTTATTTTTCTTATTATGAAAAGGCAAAAACATGTGTAAAATTTAGGTCAACAGACCTCCTTTAGTATTTCATAATTTTAGCAGACATGTTTATTACTATCATTTAGTTCATGCCTTTCTTGTATATTACGGCACGCAACTTGATGGTTAACTACAATTTCGTGGACGTAAATAATCGCTCTTATGTTTGTTTACTTAAGGAGTTATAATCTTAACATGACGAACTTAGCTCGTCGCCATTTCGATCTACGTGAATATTTTCTGCATCTAAATAATGTTCATCATTTTTAAAATACAAAGTATGTACTTTCATATTATATAGTTTAGGCGTTGTTTTTAAATATATTTAGCCAAATATACTGACTTAAAAGAACTGTTACAGTGAAAAATGTATGGAATGGTAAGAAAAGCATTATAAACCTGCAGCAATAAAATCATTTAACTAACTAAATTGCCATTTCAGACAGACTATTATTGCATTGGTGATTCACAAATATTTAAAAACTTTTTTCGTGCATCCAACAGACAATGATATGAGGTACCTAAAGTACTGACCAACCTAATTGGCCTAGGATTAAATACAAAGTTAAATATTCACAAAATTATTTGGAAAAGAGAAAGAGCCTAATGGAAAAGGCTCTTAAAATGAAGCTGACAATTTGCCATGAAATGATGTTAGTTTAAGTAGAAAAAAATATTAGATGAATTTCACCATTTTTGTACATTCTAGAATGCCATGCAAATAGAAAAGAACTGTGTTATTTCCAAGCTCCACATTATTATAAATTTAAAATTCCAAAACGTTTTTTTTCTTCTAAAATCAACGGAACAAGTGATGACCAAAAGAAGGAAAGTGAGTTGTGTTAGGTCAATTTGACGGTAAAAAACATAACTAACTGGTGTTCTTTGTCTGGTTAAAGCATAAACGGCAGTAAATAATTCAAACTTGTTAGAGTTTTGACAAGTATTGCAAAAAAAGAGTAGACCTCAGCGCTTCTGCATTGTATTAAAAGGATAGTAATCAACAAAAGCCTAAATTGTGGGCGAAATTCGAAAATACATAGAGCTAAAGACGACTAAGATTATACGAATTTAGAGTAAATAATGTTAAACGTGCTTAAAGAATTAACCCTGGATTTACTCATAAAATTTTAGAAGTTCATTAATCCTTGTCCAATAAAGCCTGTTTAATAATGAGAATTTCGTTGAATCTTTCTAACATTCACAGCGTAACAGCTCCAAAACTTAGAATTACACCTCCGTTTATAATCACACTACTTACCAAGCAATTCAGTAGCCTGCAGTATATCAAGTTCACTAAGCTGCATCGGTTGACGGACTTCATTAACCAGGCACGACTTTTCTGCATGGTGACATGTCATTGTTTGCACGCACAACTCATAAGCAGCAGTATTCTCCATCTATGATATTCGCGATTTTCCCGGGTATCTGGAAACAGTAGCCTACTTTTTCTTAAAGAAATGTTATGTGCCCTCATAATTTGCATTTCCAAATTATTAAAAAAGATTCTCATAAAAATGACTCAACCGGGTTTCATAAACAAAATCAGGGCTTATAAATAACAAGGTTATGGCCGCCAAAATTCCCAAACCCATGCTTAATCGGCGTGAAAACCGATGAAATTATAACATACTTTGATATGAATCTATAACTGATAATGCAATCAGTATATGGTTTGATCAATGTTTCGTTTTTTTGTAACTAAGCGATTACTGAACGAGAAATGGCATTTTTAGAATGCCAACAATATGGTGCTTGATTAATATTTTACAAATTTCTAAAATCAGTGTCGACAATCAAAGAAACTGGACATCGTTGGGACTTCGTGAAAGGTAATTATACATCGACTGAAACAGGGTAGAGTAGTAACGGCATTTGGTGTTGATTCATTGATGATGTCTTATGAGCAAAGACACAATATGGGTTGGAATTGCGATTTTATTGCTAATTGGCCAAGTTGAGGGCAAAAGCGAACCAATAGCTGCTTCGTAGTGGGCGTTTTTTGTCTGTAGGGCGTGGTTAGCGGGATGCCGATTACCAATACTTACCGTAGGTATACGCCTGATGCAACTTTTGGGCTTGTTGCAAACGACTCTGTTCCCATAAAATACATTAAGGACACTCATGGGAAGTCTGGAAAGTGCTGCGTTACTGGGACCGGCTCGTCAGTTTCTGTTTGGAACCTTCGCACCTCCCTTCCCGTGAGTTCGCATTTCTGCGCTAATGTATTAGATTTCATTTTTACATAGTAAAGTGGGAGTGCGACCCGTATCAGCATTAGCGATAAATTCCGAGCCCAATTCCACAGATACACTCGTTGGAGTCGGGTACATGGACGGATGGGTTACACTCTTCTCTTTGTGTACTCAGAATGAGGAAGCATCGTTCCGTGCAGGATCTCACCGAGTTACATCTCTAGATCTATCCAGCTCCTGCGTTGCTTGTGCAGCGGTAAGTTGTTTGGTGCAATGTTTATTTCCTAGGAATCTGAATTGCATGTCATGGACATTGTTTCGGGCGGAGGCTTTCGCTTAAAAGGTCATAGGGGCGCCATAACTTCAGTAAAACTCTTGCAACATAGAAATATGTTGATATCAGGGTAAGTTATGTTTTTGTGCTACTTATGTGCGCTTTTCAATGGTATGCGAAATTAAGTATTAATGTTTCTTATTCTAAAGCTCGCAACAACTTTATCTTTTTTAGCGGGCGTGACACCTTCATAAAATTTTGGTGTCTGAAAACACAACATTGTTTTCTTACTCTTACCGGGCACCCTGGTCCCGTGTGGGATTTCGCTTTATCTGTCGACCAGAAAACTCTCATTAGTGGGAGCTCTGATGCTTCTTTGCGTCTCTGGAAGATTAAGTATAATGTAAGATCCTTCCCTATTATTTATTTATTGTTTGTTGAGCCTTTGACCTTAATTACATCTTACAGAACCGCGCTACCGACCGAAGCGAAAGCGACTTCCTTAGTAAGCCCGACGTTGAACTGCGTGCTAAAGACAATCTTGCACAAGCCCTTCCACTGACAGACTATAGCTCATTGTTAGAAATAGACTTCCGTGGTACCATTCCTCGAAAGTCTATCAGACGCGTGTTCTCCTTGACTTTCGACCCAAGTGGCCGTTATTTAGTCTCCCAGGTCTGTTGGCATTCGGTATCGTGGCTATTCCTGCTTCGACAGCTATTTACTTGTTAATCTTTGCTACTCTCATCGCAGACCCTAGACAAGACTCTGGAAATATATGTCGTGCTTTCTGAAGCCGAACGCCAGTCGCGTCTAAGGAAGAAGCAGAAGAAGGCCAGGAAGTAAGTTTATGTCGTTTTAAATCAGATTTGTAAACGATGGTTTGTCATTTTGTTCCCTGGGACTCAATTTTTTAATAGCGTCATTTTCACGCTACACCGATTTGGTTATTTTGCTTGTAGAACAGGAAACTCGGACCCATCGTCGGTGGAGTTGAAAGCCGAAGATGAAGTGCGATGTATTTTCAGGATTTCCCTTCCCACCAAACTTTCTTCATGCGATCTCCGATTGTCACATTTCAATGTCAGAAATCCCCAGAACTCCGCCGCTAACAGTGAAGGCCAGCTTCGCATCACGATCTTGCACGTACGTAGATCAGATGCTTCACATTATCAAGCATCATTTAACCGTTCTTAATTGTATTACTGGTATACTGCTCCGCTCACCTGTTGTTCCAATAGGTAGATTTTCTTGTGTGTTTCTGGTATCTAGTGCCTATTTCGAACCTCTAGTCTTGTGACTGTCAGGTGTCCGTCTTTTCGACAACCGTGGTTAACACGCAGGGGACATTTCGAAAGTCGTATTCACCAGCATCGTCCATTGGTGTTTCTTTTGTAACTCTTAAGCTTCTCTGCTCATACCGGAACAATTTGGTGGAGGAGTTCAGTCTGAAGGTTCCGCCCACACTCCCGACTCGGCCGATATTCCTTAGTGGTGGTCGAGTGGCAAAAATGCACGAAAGAGGAAACGAGCGGGCGGTGGAGTCAGACAGCGAGCTGCGCCTCTCCAGTCGCATCTCCAATCCCGGCCACCGCTCGTACCCTCTTGGCTGTCAGATCACTGAAGACGGCTCTGGGGTTTTCACCTTGGCGCGTAGCGAGGGCAAGTTGTGGAACCGGTGAGTTCCTCCTTGTGCAACACCTGTGGGTGTGCACCAAGAGCATCCAGTTGTGGTCATATTGTCTTTCGCTAAAGTGGCGGTGGTCTCCGTGTTTGCTAAGATGGTGTTAAGTAGCCTGGTTACTTTGGGTTTCCGGTGCCTGTTCCTCGCATTACACGTAAATTCAGTCCTCTCTTTGAAGCATATCACTTCATGGGCACCTTAAGAGTCTTTCTCTCAGTCAGTTGTCAACGTTTTCTTTTCCTTTTTTCCCCAGCGAAAATCTCTCCTGTCTGGCAACAATAGACTGGAGCTCTGTAGAACTGAAAAGCACCAAGTCTTCGCTCGTTGACGAATCGGATGCAGACGAGGAAGAAGGGAAGTCGAGGGGAACCGCAGACTGGAAGAGGGATCCATTGAAGGCGTTGAAAGCCTCGGCATTTGTGCTGGCCCCTGGCAATCGACATGTTGTCATTGGATTTGAGGTTTGTTCGATCTGTTGAGCCTAGTTTCGCCAACCCGTGCCACTCCAAAACGCCAAATCCACATCTCCCATTAACAATATCATCACCATAAACATTTTAAGTAGATTTTGCTGCTTTTCCTGCATTGTCACTCTTATAAAACTCACAGTAAGATAGACCGTAGATGAACAAACATGGATGTGGTATTATCAAAAGGAAATTGGTAAAAAGCGCAAATTTAGTGCAGTTATCAGGATTTTACTGTAATAACCACGGATATTGATAACTTTCTTGCGTACGTATCGGCCTTCTTCGTTGATTACGGTAATGGCAAGACGACAACGTATTTCCTGCGAATTTACAGTAGTGTTTTCAGTAGTTTCGCATGTCATCTTTGCGTATGTCGTCGAAGATGTTCTCCCAAAACGGCAATCGGGGTGAAAGAGCCCATTTTAAGCCAACTACCGTATGAGGACTTGAATTAGGTAACAGTTCTTATTTAGCAACTGACGCCCACTCACGAAGTTCGCCTTTCACTCATTTTTTAGTCTGGAGTAATCTGCTTGTTCGACTTGCTTTTGAAGAGGTCGATTCAGACCGTAGACGATGCCCATGCCGGTGCGGTACGAAGCCTCATTCTCACAGGTGATCGTGTAAGGCTGTTTCCTCAGTACGCACTTGCAGTTTGCTTCGTGTGGTTATTGTATTCATGCATCGGTTGCCTTGCATTCTAGAAAGGCGTTATTTCAGGCACTGCAAATTCCAAAGTGGGCTTCTGGAATTTCGACTTGGAACTGGTCCCCAGAAGGTAAACTTCCACCTTATTCCTCCTAGTGCAATGTTGGAAACAACGAGATGCGGTGCATCTGAAAACCGAACAGCTCCTGTGGTGGTACTTAAAAATATTGACCGTTTCCGAAATATCGGGTCCGCATGCCGGAACGTTCAACGTTTGCGTTTTATCCTAAACATTAGCTATTACGACAGTGAAAAGTAAATAAATTTACACACCAATATGTGAGTAACAAGTCGTACCGCTTCTATAAAGTTCAAATAGTGCCCCCAACGAAACAAGCACAGTAAAACAAAGAGTCGTTGTTGCTAATTTTGTCGGGACTTGTAATCCTCGCCTGTTTGTATAGGTCGTGGCGGTGGTCGCTTGAGTGGATACCTGAAGCCTCATTGGCTTCGGCTCTTACGGGGTGCACCTCACGACCCCGCCGAGGGCTTGCAAACTGTGTTGTGTAGATTTTCTTGAATCCACAAGGTTTCATCGTAACGTCGGTGCTACTACTGGCATTGTTTTAGTGCGCCCCGCCTGTGCCTGAAGGCAGTTCGTCAGCCTGAATCGGTCACCGACCAGGTGACGGCTTTAGCCGCCACCCCCGACAACCGACTTATCGCCGTAGCCATGGTCAACCTCCATGTTGACGTCTACTTCGCGGACTCATTCAAGGTTGGTTATTGAAGTTTTGCATCGAGGAAATGTGTGCCGCGTAACCGCGCCTACGCAACCAAGAACGATACCCAAGCTTTTGCAACTGGTGCCTCGATCTAGCTTGCACAAACGGTGAACACGACGTGGTCGCTCGCCTCAACTCTATACCTTGTAGCGGTTTTAAACAGGCTTTCCAAATTAGTGTATAGTAACTTGTTTTCTTGGTTTACCAGTTATTGGATGGCGAGGTTACTCTGAGAGTTGCTTTGAAATAGACCTGGGTGTCTGGTTTCTTCCAAATGCAATGAAGGTGATGCCACATTCATAGCTAAACCATGTTTTTTTCTCCCCCAACCACCCTAGAGAGTGCACAGCCTCTACGGGATGTCCGCGCCGGTGACGTGCATGGACGTCTCAGACGACAGCCGTCTGCTCATTACAGGCAGTGGCGACAAGACCGTTCGTCTGTGGGAGCTGCAGTTCGGCAACTGCTTGCGTCGCTTTGTGGAACACACCGACCCGTAAGTTGGACTGCCATGGTTTCCAGAATTCACCCTACTGTGAATTTAAACGCTCTTCTATTTCACTTGGCATCTATGAAATGCTTAGTCTTTGTCCTTGCTAAAGTCCTGTCCAGATGACTTGTTTACCGAATCGAGATTGACGTTCTTCGGACAATTTTACAAAATTTCCATGGCAACGGTTCAAAAGCGAAAACCTACAAGCCCACGCATAATCCACAAGCATTTAAAGATTCATTGAAGTATTTTGTGGTGTTGGGGTGTTTGTCAAGTTCCCGTGGCTTTCTAATCGAAGTTGAAGGATCCTTCCGCGGGTGTGGTTTATCGAGTGACTGTGTCTGGTGCCTGCGATTTCGTGGTCATCCAGAGCCTAAACTCCCATTTTCTGCTTCTATGCTTTGGTTCACGAAACGGAGTGTTATCTTGCCGAGGGCACACTGTTGGAGTCGGCTTCTTGATAAATCTATGTTGCCATTTCCACTGAAGGGTGTTCTACCGTCGCCGAACTTCAACCTACCACTCAGACCCCAAAAAGAGTCGAATTTCGAAACCGTTTTTACCAGTGAATGTCTTGCGTGTGCCTTGGGGTAGGTCTTCCCTCGCAGATGTCTTGGTTGTTACAGGCCATCAAGGAATCCAAGACACGTTTCTTCCCAGCCAGAAGTTGCGAGCGTTCCAAGTGTCAGAAATTTGTGCCTTACCAAAGAAGTTACATGAGATAGATTCCACAATTTCCACACGGTCTGTAATCGATAAGCCCTCATCCAACCCACCTTGTGTGTGTGTGTGTATGTGAATATTCGTTATTTCGGTTTCCAGGCGTGAATCTCAGGCGCTAATCGTGTCCTCTTCTGTTGTTTTAAGGATCACAGCCGTGAAGTTTATGCGCAGTTCCACTCTCGCCTTCTCGGCTGATCTTGGCGGTGTAATTCGCGAATGGGACGTGAAGAAGCTGCAGGAGGTCTGCACACTAAAGGTGACTTGCGTCTTTGTTTTGTGGTGTTTTTGGCGTAAACCGGGCGATTTGAGGACAGCAGCTTGCATTCCTGAGAGCGGTGGTCTTAGTGTTCCAACTATCGATTTTATTTCTTCCACTCTAAGGGTCACGAAGGTGGTGTTACTGGTCTCTCAACCCTCCCCACTCGACCAGGCCTCGGGAAACAAATGAAAGACAACCGTTCTCGTTCTCAGCCCAAGCGTGGCCGACGAGAAGCCGATAATGCGGATGACGAAGACGCCGACGACGATGACTTCGAGGCGGACGTGTGCGGAGGCGTTGTCGTTTCAACGGGGCGTGACTTCTCCTGTCGGGTCTGGCTCGAGTCCGAGGAGCTGTTGGTGCTGGAGGAGGAGGCGGAGTTGGCTCGGGAGGCCGCGGAGGACGAACTGGAACTGGGTCGTTCCGAGGCTGTCGTTCCTGGTGCAGTCGCACCTGACGCTGGAGAAACTGGCCCCCTAGGCCGTCCTACTGTGACCACTCGAAACGCCGTAGGTTCCTCATCTGACTTTACTATTTTTTGACTTCACTGCATTCCTTCCTTGTCCGTAATGGAGGCATGAAGTACCAAAAAAGCCATAATCCAGGTATATTCTTCTGTAGGCAGATTCTCTGATGGAAGCCATAGACATCTACAGCAGCCAGACTCAGAGCCAGGAATCAGAGCCGCCACACCCTCTGATGGTGGCCTACGGAACAGCCAACGATCCCGACCGCTTCCTCTTCACCGTCTTCTCCGCCCTCCGTCTGCCCGGGAGTGCTGGAATGGCTGGCATGGAGCACGCACTCGGATCCCTCCACAGTGACCACGTCAAGCGCCTGCTTCCGCGTCTCGCCGCCTGGCTGGAGCGCGGTTGGGACGTGGAGTTGTGCGGACGCGCCATCCGCTACCTCTGCACTCTTCACGCGGGCCTAGTCACCACCGATGCCAATCTGGCCAGCACTCTGGCCGCCGCCCAGGCAGCCAGGCAGTCGTATCTGTCGCGGACAAGAGTGCGTTACCACATGAGCCAAGATTACTTGACCGTTCCGTTCTCATTCGGTTGACTAAGTACTTTCTGATGGCATCTCTTAGACGATAATATGGGACCGATCAGTATCTGGGCTAACTCGCGAACCAGTATTCTAACGCTTTACACGCCATCTCGGATGAAACTGCGTAGGACCTTGTTCCTTGTGTTAGTTTGAAGTGACTTCTTTACAGCTGATTCGATTCTTGACACGGTTATCACCTACATGACCCAATTAGGCTGTGGGCTCACGCAAACCGCTCCTAGTTTCAATTCGTTCTCGTGGTTTTTTTGCGTGATAACGCTTAGACCCTGTCCAGCATAGCCTGTTTTTTTTCTTTACCTGTCAGAAAATGCTCGGAATGAATCTGGCGGCGCTGTCGTTTTTGCAGCAAAAGATTGAAGAGGAGGACCAAGTCTCCCTGTTTAGCGAGGCCACCGACCAACGCGCGAAACGCGCCAAGAAGATCAAAGAACGCTTGGCCCAAAGGGTCGCCATTGCAACCGGATAAATCGATCCCTTCGGTCCCAATAACTCCACTGTACCTATGTATTAAATAAAACTGAATCAACCAAACCGTTTTTATCTTAGTGGTGTTTGAGCTAGCCTCGAGATTCGCCCACGGGTGCAAGTCTTTGAAGTGTCCACCTCAGTAGCTGAATCCTACTTGGATCCATTTGGGTCTTCATCGCGATTCTAGTTGTCAAACAGGTTCTTGAGTTGTTAGTTACCCCCCGTGTGTTACCCCGATGAATAACCAGATGGTGTTACATGTCTTTAATCATAATAAATAAACAAATGAGCGAAAAACGGAGGCTCTATGATCGTTTTTGAAATGTTCTGCGTTCACACTTGGTGGATGCGGGTTCGTAAAAGGAGCTGTATTCACAAGGGCTTCATCGGTTGGGATGTCTGGGGGTAAAGAAGATTAAACAAGTTAAACTAGCCGGTGCCGGCACGCTATACGCCACGGTTCTACACATAGACACACACATCCAGGGGCGCATTTCTCCCTGGTACGCCAGTGAGAAGTTTGCAAAAGAAATTTGCTACAACTTCGGGATAACTTTACATCTTCCTCGTGTGGTGTCGGTGTGCTAAAAAACGGTTGATCTTGACCTGTGGCACCCAAAATCGTTCCACCGAATTTGTTGAGGTGGTGCGAGGTCCTACCTCCGCTAATTTTACCTCAGACGATGTGCATTTCAAAACAGGTGACGTATGGGGAGCGTAATAGTGGCAACGGTTGCTGCTGGTTCGACTGATTGTACTATGGGGATTCCATTAACGGTGTTTGGAAGTTCTAGCCAGTGATTTTCTTAAAAGTGGAGTCAGTCGAAGTGCTGGAGGTCGTACAAGCTATGGTCACCTTAAAAACTTATTTGCGCGGTCACCAAGTGCCAAGAATGGAGGGCGGGAGGTCACGGTCGAGCCAAGTTGGAGCATCGGTTGCCACAGCAACCTGCCATCTGAAATGCCCGAGTTTGTTCCAAGTGTAAGTCGGTAACTCACATAGTTAAGGCGGAGGTTAATTGGTGTCAGAGGTGGCACGACACACTTCTGAAGTGCCGCCATGAGGGTGTCGTGCATGGCGCGGTGGGAAGCGAGAAATTGGCGGGTCAGCTTGAGCTGCTGTCGCAGCATATTGTCCAATACCGTGACACACGGATTGTACGACGTTACGGCTAAAATAAGAACATCCTCTAGCAGTCTTGCATCCACAGTGCAACATGTGTGTGCCACATTTGGTGACTTTTCCGATGTGAACGTTATGAAACAGCAAATTCAGACAGAACCCGCCACATCAGACAGAACTTACTATCCACCACGTTTTTGCTCTCAAGCATCGCCTTGAGGATTGGCTGGGGATCAGTCTGTCTGGCGGTTATTTGCCCAACAGCAGCGGTAACTGCCGCAACGAACGCCGACTGGTCGTACCAGCCAGGTTGGATGGACGGATGTTGCCAAGACGCAGGCCCTACAACACTCCACAGACTTGTGTCCGTCAGTGTGCCAGCATTACGAAACTGCGCCTTCTCCACAGCATCCTTTGCCTTCCTAAAGCGGACAGATTGGTTTAAGAGATGTTAGGGCGATAGACACTCCCTTCTTAGTAACTCTTATCATTTATACTTAATGCTGCTTCGAAAAATGAGGGTTTTCGAAATCTGCAGAGTAGATTTCTTGGATAATTTACCAAAACACGCGTTGTTTATCCGCAATTCTTTTCGAAACCTTTTGGTCCAAGGTGATTATTTGATCGCACTGGCTGTGGGTTACCGGGCACAGCTTCGCTTTCTTAAGGAAGACAACAGATTACGTGGATTTTTCCAGTTTCCACGCTATAAATACAATGTGCAAATGCAGTGTCTGATTGTTCGCACCTAAGCAAATCTATAAACAAAATTTGGAATTGGTTTAACAATTAAGATGCTACCTTCCTTGTTTTACTGTTCTGGTTTGTTCTCTGGGCGCCGTTTTGAAGCGGTGTGTGTCATCATAATGGCAAACTTACACGGCGCAGCCTGATAACCTTTACAAAGTTTGCGTTTCTAAGTTGCAAGTTGACTCAAGCTTAATAAATGCGGATAGTCTGAACCATAGAGAGACTGCCAAACAGTTGATGTGGCACTGACAAATCAGCGGGAGCCCAATTAACCCCAAATACATCACCAGAAGCTGTAATGAGGAAATTGCACTTACCGCGGCGCAGACGTCTTAGACTTTTCCGTTGAAAGGTCTCCTGAAGTGGAACCATTTCCGCCGGACACAAACTGCAGGGGCGTTGGAGGGGACGTGGCTTGAAAAACGGGCACGAGAATATATGGAACCAGAAAACAAGGCGAGGCTTTTGGTGAATTTGTAAAGTCCCAGGCCACAGTGCGTGCAATGCGACTAGGAGTGTTTACTCATGTGTGAAGTTATATTTAGTTTAAATACATACCTCCGACCCGCGATCGTTTGGTTTACATTGGACTGAACGCCCACTGGGGGATCATTCAATCATCCCGTTGTTTTACTGTTCTGATTAGTCCTCTAAGCGCCATTTTCGAGTGTGCTCACTAAGTGTGCGAATCATGAATTGACTTTCATCGCTTAGGGCAATGGCCGTTGTTCTTCTTCAACGTTTCTAAGCTTAAATTTCGGAGCTGGATTTCGGTTTTCAAGTAACTGACCTCAGCGAACGTGCATGGTCTACACTCAAGGCTACGATTTCTAATGTCACTGCTAGAATTTCACATATTTTTAAAACAGAGATAGAAGGAAGGGTATTGGTAATTAAAATATACACCATATTATCTGCTAGAATACACCTAGACTACATCATGGCCAAAGGTTTGCACGTGTCCGGTCATGTAGCAGATTCGTCAGGGAGTGGACTCAATCTATTGCAAACAACCGGTGCTCTGATTGCTTACCTTGGCTGGTGTCCGAGGTCGTTTGGGTTGTTGATTCTTTCGCCAGTGAGGTCTTATTTATGGGTCTAATCACTTCAGGCTCCTTGATAATTTCCAACTGTGTAACGTTCTCGCACTTGTCTTCCTCGTCACTTGACTCGAAGTCGTCAGAGTAACCATCTGTGCCTTCACATTCGCTTCTGTCCTCGTAGGTGAATGAGGCGGGTGCAGCGTTTCGCCTTGTTGAATTATCACTTAAGGACGAGAGGGTCGGTGAGGCGGATTGCGAGTGATCTGTCCACGACAACAAAAACCCATGGCTGAATTTCGACTTCATGTACTGCCGTTTGACCGTAGACGAACGATTAGATAGGTATTAGTTAAAAAAGGAAGGCTTAAAATGCGGACATCTTTGAGGTGGGATGACTTGAGAGTCAGAAAGTGAAGTTCCTCGTTGAAGCTGAGTTATTCTAATTGTTATTCCCATTTCTGCTCTCTTTTTGACCGGCCATTTTGAAGTGTCCATTTTCTCAAGCCAAATTGTTGAGGCGACTTTTCTCCTTTACATCACGAAAAAATCATATTAACTTGGTTAGTTTTTAATATTGATTGATTTTTACCTTTTCTTGGGGAAGGCACCCGCCATGGGTGTCCATTTTTGAAAAAAAAAATACAAATATTTGTTAATATATTATTATAACGTATAGTTAATCAATAATATCCGCACGAACGGATGGTAAAAAACTCCCCTCAATATTCGAGGCACCCAAGAACTGCTTTGTCAAGGTCAATAAGTAAGACAGACCAAAAGAGGCAAAGGTTCTGGGACCGAAAAGGAACCAAATGGGAATAAATTTATCACCTGAATGAGAAAGAGCCGTCTTGCACCTAGACTTGCGATTGTCACTAACGCCAGATGTTGCGGAACCACTGCAATTCTTGTCTTGAGAACAAGACAAATAAGTTAATGTGATTTATAGGAAACCGTTATGGTAACATGCTTTTTAAGTAGACGTTACCGTCTTCTCCCATGACGGAACTGAAATCGTCAAAGCTGCGGATCACAGGTGAGAGCGAATTTTCATCTAAAGAGGACAAGACAGCAATTTAAATACTAAGGATCGCCAAGAAGAACCATTCTGAACCCAAATGAATGAAGTTTTTGCAAATTTGTGGAGAAAATTATTGTCTTGGGGATATTTGAGAAATATTGCAGACGTTGAGAAATGCAATGAGGACAAAACCGGCCCTACCGGACTAACCTCCCGTGAATGACTGCCTGGAGGTTGGGTCGCGCTGTGTCCGTTTACTGGGCGCTGGTTGAAGCATCGAGGACTTCATTCGCGTCGAGGTAGAGGAAATAAAGGACTCAGAGTAGTGTGGATTTGTGTCACCTTCTTCGTCTTGTCTGTCACTTTCGGCGTTTAAAGTCTCACTTAAACCCTGTTGGTAAATAAGAAGTAAAAATTGGTGTAAGCAGAAATTGAAAGACAGGTCCGAGTTCTGAAACATCTCCAAATATATTTTCGCCCTCAGGTTACAAGGTAGAAAACTTCAGTAAGATTGTAAATGCAGTTGAGAAATGTTCCCCATTAGCAATGGCGTTTTGAATGTAAGGCTAACTAACGGGTAGATTTTGTTACACTTTATACAGGCTTTCGAAAAAAATGACGACAGGAAGCAGTCAGCTTGAAAAACAGGGTTATAGATGCAGCCAGTCAGTAGTATGTTTAAATAATGGAAAAATTGCTTACTGGCTTCGGGGTTGATGAAAGATGGTTGAATGACATCGCTGTACGACTGGTGGTGCGAGAGCCTTCATCTACAATGATGTACAATATAACAACACGTCTTATGCATTGTTTCTGCCTCACTATTGATTAACCAATTACTTGTATCTTTTACCAAGAAGGCCGATTGGCTTGTCAATAGCGATTGTCCGTTTTAAATAATGAGTAAGTTAAGTGGCATTTTCTACGAAGCCCGTGACTAGCCTTTGTTAGTGCAGTCAAATTCATACACCAAACAAAACTAAATAAAACTGCATTTGTTGTCTGTAACTTACCCGAATCCAAAATTTTGCTAGTAGTCTTGGGTGGATGACTAAAATTAAGCAAGGATTAAATGAAGAAAACACGTTACAGCAAAATATCATGTCACAACCAAATGAAGCAATTTCAATACAGTATATTAGCTTCATTACTTAGAACGATTGTTTTTCATTCCGATTATTTAACACATAACACCATCAAAAGTTTAAATTGTGAATCTGTATAAGACAATTAAACTCTTTTTGCAGTCAAAGTTCGAGTTTTTTACGCCCACATCTTACCTTACGTATGGCGGGAATGCAACATCCAGAGTTTTTGGTACCCAGATGTAACTTGCCAGAGTCCGTGGACATGCCCAATTAGTTTGTGATTATAATCAGAATGAGCATAACCAAAGTATAAAGAAACTATTTTCTAACTTACACGGGCACAAAACCATGCTTGTTCGTGTTGATAAATGATGCTCCAGTTAAAGCTGAA
>UXSR01005507.1:38805-66395 GCA_900604375.1 Mesocestoides corti
TTTAGCCTTTAACGAAGTTTACAAATTAAACGCACATTAATAACTAAGCCGAAGACCGCGAAAATGTTACTTAATTGTACAACATTCGAAGTAATGCCAAAAAAATTAAATGACCTTAACTGACAAAAAAATATTCTAAAATTCTGACACTCCAGAAAAAATGTTAAACAGTCGGCAAATAAAAAGTACAAAATATGAAATTTGAAAGTTGAATCATAGAGAGTTTACTTGAAATGCTACTATCTCATTTTGCCAAACTTTATAGAAAAAGTCTACTGTGCGTGTAAATCTTCGCATCAAAGAACCCAATAAAAATGTTAAACAGACAAACACCTTGTGTAACCTTGGCAAATAGAAAAGTACAAGCTTTTCGAACAGCCGCGGCGTCTTAAAGTCCAACATCAAGTCTACGGGCCAAAGATTAACTGCAACAAATGTCGTAGTATGTATTGTTTCATAATTTTATAAATAAGGAGATCATAAAACTTAAAAGCTCTTTTTTAATGACTAAACGTTAACATGAGCATGATATACTAAGATAATTTTACTTTGTGAAAAATGTAATTAAAAATTTCATAATAGGTATTAAATTCGAAATTTTGTGTACACTTTTTAATGACATTGCGTCTTTGTGTTAGGGCTAAGATATTGCAACTGAGAATGCCAAATAATAGTCTATATTCGCAGATGCATTTTTATAATTTAATGTAAGATTTTATATCTTAGTCAATTTTCCATGGCGCCACAAATATTTGGTAAAAAATTAGTAAGAGTTAATGCAAAAATATGCAACAAGCAAGTTACATGATAACTGTTTTAACGTTTTGTTTATCAAGGTTTCGGTAAGGGCGCAATTTATTTATTTATGAGTAGTTGTGTGCGAATTCGTTAGTTGTTGTTATTCGAAATGAATGGTACCCCCGTTGAAGGAACATCAGGATTGGAAATTTTGCTGGTATATTCACTGTTTGATTTTTCTGAACAATGATTTATGCTGAAGCAGTTAGGCAAACGGAATATTTTTGGGCACATGAGCACTAACCCTTTTCACAGCTTGTTCTTGATTTTAGTAAAATCACTGGTGATTTTTTATTCTACCAAATTTTGTTATCATAGAATGTGAGGAATAATAAAGTAGTCGGAACAGTTTTTGTTGGTCTCTATATGAAATTTACTTTTTTTCTCTGAAACGCATATCAGTGTTTATACAATAGCATTTTGATTGTAAATGTCTGCGAATAAAAAGTTTGCAAATGCAATCCTTATAATCATGATAATTTTATATTCAGTTGCCTGTTTTCCCCAGTTAATAGAATTATTCACCTCTCATACATTTGAGGTACTGGGGTATTAGAATATGATTAACTTACAAATTAAGGTGCCCTGCTATTTAAAGAATCCCTGTATTTTTATAATACCTGCTCATATTTTATGCGTACACGTTGCACTATTTTTAATGCCTTAGCACCAAATTCAAACAAATACAGAGATTGACTTATCTTGATGCTTAACATGGCATTTTTGCTGCCGTGTTTGTCCCCTCATCCCTATTTAGTTGTTTTATTTAAAGAAATTTGGCAATATTATTGTCTTCATCACTGGTCTCACGTCTTTGATAGCTGCCTATCCGTAAACGTGCATCATTATTTTGTTATTTTTTGTGATAGTTTTGAAATAACGAGCAAAGGTTGTTGTTTACTCTCTTTCTAGTGCCTCAAATGGTGTTTTACAGTATTTTTAGCTTTTATGGAGCAAACGAAAGATCTTTCGGTTTTTTTACTGTGCTATAGATTTAATGCTAAGACCGAAGATTCTATTCACTTGTCTTTCAAGGCCATCATGTAATCCAGTGTTTATTTATTTGCATTCCACGTAGAAATGTCTTTTTTTAAGCCATTCCTTTTCCGGCATTTGAAAGCGAGGACTTTTTGTTGTTGACTAATGAACTTGACTATTTATCATTCGAAAAGTGTTACTAAATTTACTATTTTAAGTCATAATTTGGACGACATGACGCAAAAATAAGATCTTGGGTTGGATTGCGATGAGCTGGCTCGAAACTAATTTTGCCCTTTTTGATCAGCTTCCTTTATGTAACCTTCATTAGTTATAAAATGCAAAACATTTACTAAGAAGCGAATGCAGTTTCTGGCACATTTTTACGTTTTTTTTCACTCCTTAACTAGCATAACTAAAACTCAAACCTGTGCTCTATATTTAACATAGACTGCATATTTAAACGATTAATAATCACATTCAGAGCACCGAATCTGCAAAAACATCGGTGTTTTTAGCCGTCAAACAGTGAATTGAATTGTGTTGCTCAATAGCTCCACAGTACCAACTTTCCGTTTACGCGTCTGTTTTCATTATCGAAAATATTTCGCTGGAATGAACTGTTTTTCTTTTCTTGTATATTTCGTTATTATCCAATTGTTGTGTCTGTTGCCTTGGAACATGTACAGCTGATCCTCTAGTCCATGCTTCACTGTCTTATTCAGTAATGTGACAGTAAATGAGAACACATGTCTGCCTATGAGACCTCCTTAATACGAAACATGTTTAAAATGTGTTTCCAACTTGAATTTCGGTAAAACCTGCGGTATTGAGCCCCTTCCCATGATGTAGATGGTCGTATTTGGTTACCCAGTGGTTTGATTCCATGTGTTTCGCTCTGACAATCTGTCAGTTGTCGATTTCCACACAAAACCTCCTGAGACAAATTACTGTAACGATTATCGTGTCATAGTAGGCTGCCCTCGTGTGCACACATACACACACGCATACGCTTACACACACACGCGCGTCTGTGTGTATGTGAAAGCCTGTATTCAGGCACACGCGGTTGTTCGCCCTTACCCTTCCCCACCACACACACACACACACACACAACCTGGTACAGGTCAATAATTGTGTGCGTGTGCGTAGTATTTGTGCCCTCAGAACCGACACACACGCACACACACACACAATCACCATTCATGCACACACACACACACATACCACGTATGCAAACACATACACACACACGGATATCGACCCGTGCACGTGTGTGCGTGTGTGTGTGCCATTTCTGCGAGCGCCTCTACTGCTGTGTTTGTGTTCAGTCCGTGTGTTTATTCGTGTGCTTTTAGCGTAGGACTAGCGAGAGGCGTTGCTTGTGATTTGAAACTGCATCTCACATTAGCAGCTGATGATGCAGAGGAACCGTTCCGCTTCGTCAATCACAAAACTGGCTTAAAGTTGGTGCGTTCTTGACGCCCTCAAATGTTTGTTTGTAGTAATCCCTACTAACTGGGGTATTTTCAAGGTCGCAGTGTCAGAATTATCGTTGGGCGGTTGGGAGAAACGGTCAAATTTGCCTCCGTTAATCCATCAAAAGGTTTACAAAGTAATCTTTGTACCTAGTTTGGCGAAACTTTCCCTTGGCAGGTGCTATTTCGCGCTGAGCGCTTCCAATTGCAAGCTGCCAATTATCTGCGTTAGCCTTCGTAACCGTTGTTCGGTTAGAACAGCTTAAATGTTTAACGTTGAACTTGGTGCGCGGGATGTCACGTAGTCACGCGCGACCTTTCTGCGATAATGCGTCAGCTCAAAATCAGCGTTTTCACCTAACAGAGACTATGTCCGAAGTGTCTGCTGTGAGCTCGATGCTTCAGATAGAGGGGGGCCTGTCAAATTGCTTCCACCGATTCAGCCGTACCACGTCTTGATAACCGGATTTGGCTTCGAAAAGCTGTCCATAAAACGTTGCTATGGTTTTGGAATAGTTTGCAGAGTTGATTGTCAGCGTCGCCGCATTTTGTTTTAATTATTTTCAATCGTGATAATCTTTTTTGAGTGATTTACTTGAACTGATTGGTCAGAAACAAGGGGTACCTGGTGGTTGTGGTAGTTCTCAACCCCCCGAATCGAGGTCTCGAAGCGTGATTAAATGATTGCCTTATTCACCTCGATTCTTCCATCCATCATTCAATTGTTTTCAGCTGTGTGTGACTCGCACATATCCAAACCGTAGAACGCTAGTTCTCACACCCCAATTTAGAAAACACGTGTTGAATGGCACACACACACACACACACACGCGGAAGGCCGGGCGGTGTTGGTGAGTCATCGTTTTAACACCACTCACCGCGCGGTCTGTGAAAGCATACCTTAGACGCGATAATATTCACACTTCCGACGATTCCTACGCACACGTGAAAGCCACCATTGACATTGTCGTTCACACGGGCCTTATTGTGCACAAGGAACACTCGGTAGGCGTGGGGGTCTGTGCTGGTGCTCTCTGCAGGCTCCAAGTCATCCCATTGTGATCGACCGCATCGATTACAGGGGTGGTTATGCTGGTATAAGTCTCAGACGATCTCATAGCCCCAGAGAGGGGAGGTCAATAGGTGTCACCTTCCTAAGGTCACTTTCAGACTTGGCCAACCGTGAAAAGACTAATTTCGTGGCTTTAACCCAAGCCTTGTAGGCTTAGCCCACACTTTGTGCTCTTGTGGGCTAATATGTTTGTAACAGCGGCCATACAAAGCCTCGGCCACGCCCAGCCTGTACTTACCCGGTAGTGTTCTCCTTGTAGGATTTGCCAAGGGAGTCGCTTGTAGCGATAATCCGACAAATGTCCAGTCAGCTCAATTACTTGAGGTCGCGTCTGGCCGCAGCTGAACGACGAAACCATCTGCTACAAGACAGCCTGCCTCGAGTCATCCGCACCACCATTCGATCCGCTGTAAGTTGTAGTCCTGTGAAGTCGTCCGCATGGCTTGCATCAATGCAACCTGAGGTCGTCGAGCTTTGTCATGCAGCAACAGCAGTATGACTTGCCTACTTCTTTGTCGAGTAAATGGCCCTGGCCTGATCTCTGGCCTCTTTGCTCAGTTTATTCAGCGTTTCGCAGTTACCGTCTGACCGGTTTTATGCAGTTCGCTCCACCACCACCACCACATACACAGGAGAACCTTCTTCAAGTGGATGTGCTGTTTCGGTGTGGATGTACTAGGTTACCCGGGATCTATCCACGGTTCTATGTTTTTTTGCGTTTGCTTTTCATCACTCGGCGTAGTTTTGCACAAGAAGTCCATTCACTGCTTGTTGCCAACGGGCAGGCAGTGAAAGGCATGTGTTCATACGTTTGCCTTGGCCGTGCACGGTCAAAAGACATTTGGCGTAAACACTTGTAATTTATCTGTTTGGGTGACTCCTAACTGAGCTGCTTTATGCTCTTGTTGCACTTGGCGTCGAGTCTTCATTTGAGCAGACCTTCCAACTCCGGTTCTTCAAATTTTCTAGGCCGCTGTTCGAGGCGCGGCTGGTCACCAAGATCGAAATCACCACTTCTAAAACGTTTGTACCAATAACTCCACGTTTCGTGAGACACAAAGTCGGCACTAAGAACACTACAAATTGATTCCCCCTGTACTTTAGAAGCAGCATTTGTTCCTTGTTGGAATTCAAAGAGAATGCAGTGCTGTTTATCAGTTTCCATCGTCGTGTACTCTGGTATTCCAAGGGGTTATGTAATTCACGTAGACTTGTCGTTGGGTGTTCTGAAACCTTGCGTCTGATCCTGTCAAAACAGCAAGTGACCACGAAAATATTTTTATTTGAAATACACTATGTTGAGCTCTTGCTGCCTCTCTTTCTAAAGCGGTCGATTTGTGTTCCAGATGTCCGGCGAGGAAGTGGAAGAAGAGGCGACACTCGATAATGTCGACATGAAGGAGGAAGAGGAGGGGGCGTCGGCGGCGGCGGGGGTGACGGGGGCCGTTAACGCAGTGCCTCCCCCAGTTGGTCTTTTACCGCTCACCTCAACTGTTTCAGCAAACTCATTAACCCCAGAGCCCTCAGCCATGATCAAACTCTTGAACGCGTTTCTACGTAAGTCGGTACCTCCTCTACTGCTTACTTTCTTTCCGGAACTCCAATTTGCGAGGTCAGGTGTTCCCGTTTGACGCAAACATTTGCCAGAGATGTGTGCTTCCCCTAGTGAAGCTGGGTCTGTAATGATTTCGCCAATTGCTCACGCGTTATTCTTGTTCCACCGTTCCAGAACCGCCGCCAACTGTGCCAACAGGCAACGACACCACAATCGCCAAGGATGGAAATTCGTTGCTCACGCATCAGGGGGGCTCAATTTCCGAAAATCCAGGTGCGTTTATTCAAAATTAGGAAGTGGCAGCACGTGCCAGCACGTTGCCGTTGTGCTGAAATTCCCAAACTATGTGTGTGCAAAGCAGTATCTGACTTCACGTGGTGGCATTTCCCCAATTCTGTCAGAACCTGTGGTCTTCGGTAGCATGAGTCGTTTTGTTTAACTGAGCTGGCTCACTTGCTGAGCGCCATCTTTGAATTCGTTGGCACAAGACAAAGTACACAACACGTCTTCGTAGCTGCCTCGGCCAAGCAGACGAATTCCGGCTTTCCACTTTAAGAATTTACTTCGTACCGTCCATTTATCCCTGAATAACCGACGGTTTTGCATTTCCCTCTTATTCACAGAGGAGAACCTCTCCGCGGAGATGTCTGAAATCCCCCAACTCACACCGTTGCCTCCACTGAGTTCGTTTGATGGTGAGTTGGAGGACGAGGACGACCTGCCTCTAGCAGGTCGTCCACGGCGGACTCGCACGGAGGCCACGAGCCTCCTCTCCGACGAGGTCATTCAACAGGTGGAGGAGCAGATCCAGGGCTCGATGAACGAGCGGAGGGAGCGCTTCTGGCAGATATTCCTCGAATCCAAGGGCTGGACTCGGGCCACGTGCGCCCTCATGTCTTGCCTCTTCACGCGCTGGCAAATGGCCCATTCCACGGTGTACGGACGCAGGTCCATGGTCGATGGCGAGGCGAGGGATCGTCTGCCAACCCGCCTCGTTCAATACATTGTCAGTAAGTAACCACATCGCCCCCCCTCTCTAACCCGCCTCGATGCTGTGGATTCGTCTTCAAGTTGTCGCGACTGGCGATCGAGGCACAGAACAAGGTCGATCGTCTATGTTTAAAATAGTCAAAGTCATCGCCCAACTTACCTGTCTATTTACCTCACTACTTATTTAAATTAAGTACGCTAGATGAGGGGAGGTGTTCGAATCGACTCCCCATTACTACTAACAGAAAAAAAGTAGCTTTTTTCTGAGACGTACTCATTTATTTTCAGTTGTAAAAATTTGTCCCGATCGCGTCTATCGACTCGCCTTCTTAAAACTTTCCTGCAACTTTGTTCCCCCGGTTTAAATGGAAGTTCACGCATGTGTAAAATCATCCTTTTAACATCTGCAGAATGTTAATTCTATTTCACACAGTACTCATCTAGATTGTTTGCTCCAACTTGTCCAAACCATCCTAGTCGGTTGCAGTTTTTGCCTCAACACATCCTACTGAATTGTTTTTGGGTAGTCTGTCATTAAGGACGAGCGCTTTTGATGCTAGCCACCCCTCATGTGTTGCGTGCGCGGGGAATGTCCTTGACTTGTCAACATTGCCTTCTTTACTGGACATTCCTTTCTGCCGGCACGAAGGAAGCTACGCTGCCGTCTCGCATGTAAACACGTAACGTGATCAATGGGTTTGCCTTTCGCAACATGGCTGCGTCCAACAACTGACCAATCAAGATCCTCCTCCGACCAATGATTGCGTAATAACACTGTTTAAGTAATACCACTGATCTTTACCAAGCTAACAGCGTCAATACTTGACTTCGGCTGTTGTCTGTAATTACCAGTGCCCGATGCGATTGCATCCGTCCCGGTCTCGCACTCTACATATCATAATTTGCCTTACTACTTATTTGAATTAAGTACGGTAGATGAGGGTTTGTAATCTTGTTTTGTGCCTTAAAGCGAAAATCAACCAACGCTTCGGCGTGCACCCAGTGAAGGTGCGTGCGCGCATGGCGCAGAAGTGCAAGGACCTGCGTCGGCTGATGCGGAAGTACGGCGAAGACGCCGTGGCTGCGGAGGGTCCCGAAGAAACGAAGTCCCACCTCGATCTCCAACCGGCGTCGTTTGTGTCCCTGAACTCCGTCACAGCGTCGGCGGCGTCAGGGGAACCCTTTTTTGCCCTCTCCAACACGCTTCCTCCAAACTCCTAACCCAAAATCACATTCGGAACGTTTATTTTCTGGGTCTTGGTTTGCATGTATCTCCATTTATTTTGTACATGTATATAAAACGATGTTTTGCATCGAAGTATGCTTACTAAACTCTAATCCGCGAATCAGGGCTACGCTAGCCACACTACTTTGAATTATTCAGTAGTGCCATCATCTCACAATCTGTAACGGGACTACACCCTCAAGATAAAGACGCTACGACACCTTCGGGGAGGTTGTTTTCGCTATATTTGGCTGCTACAAAAATTAATTTTTTCCTGAAGTTGGTTGTGGACGATCCTTCACGCTTCCTAGTTTTTCATTAGTTGGAATGTCATCGAATGCGGTAGCCTGTTCGTCGCTCATCACCAACTGTTGCTTTGTGCGTGCACATATGGGTTAAATTGACTAGTCGAACGGTTTCAATCCTTTTATTCCCCACCGGACCTTCCGGAATACCAGAATACTGAAGTATTACTAACAATGATTTAGTAGAGTTGTTGATGAATGTCAGCGTTAAACACAAAAGGGCGTGATCGGGCCGAGAGCGGGGCCGGGGAGCTATCAAATCACGTTGGTTTTTCGCTTTTCAGCTGGTGTGTGGGCCTTCTTGGAGAAGGGGTTGGGTCGTTCCTATAAAGCAGAAGGCAGGAAGGACATTAGTGGTGGGGATTAGCCAATCGTCGTCCTCGTACCAACTGAGTCGGTCATTACCATGAAAGCAGATTTTAAAAAAGGAATTTTGACGATTAACTTCAATCAAAACTCGATCTACAAGAAGCCTCTGGTAAGTGAGTGTAATGCATGGAGACACGCCGAATTCAGCCGTGGTTTCGCGTAGAGCACAAATGCCTAACTTGAGCGTCGTGTATTACGCAAAATGGTTAGCTGAACAAACCTCACTGCCCCTATTTGATGCTGCCGAGGGCGAATTGTACGCGAGACCTCTCTGAAACCGCGTCTGTTGCATATTTTCCTTTCCACTAGCGTTTGTCTCAGCTCCAGTCGATCCACCGGACTTCTGTCCGCGCGCAGACGCCGTCGAAGAAGACGAGGGCGTGAAGGTCATCGACGCGGTGTAGAGCAGGCCACCTCCGCCCGGCGTTGCACCGCCGCTTCCACCCGTCTGAAAGTTGGTTGGGCCGTCGGGGGTCAAGGTCCGTGACAGCCTCAAATTGCCTCCGCCTGCTCCTCCAACACGTCGCACTGGCGTAACCTCTCGACTCCCAGCCAGTCTTCCGCCGTGTCGCGTCGATGGCGTGTCTGGCTGGCGATCTTCCATCTGAGAAGACGCCGATGAAGGTAGAAGCGTCCGTGGACGCTGTGCCCTCCCCACACCTTCAGCAGTTGGTGGGGAAACCGCGAGCTTCTGCGGTGGACTGATCTACAAAAACGGGAAGACACGTAGAGACACGCCACTACCACAGCCTTTGACTTCTTCCCTGTTGCCTTACTTGCATCGCTCGTCCGGTTTTCGCGGTAATTTTATGCTTCTCATCGCAAAAGTTGACGTGCTGCATGCGACTTGGCAGCCCGCGTCTATCTTCAGCTGGTTTGGGCGTCGGTGGTTTGTTTCTGCATCGACGAAATGCAGCGCCACCACTGACGCTGTCGAAGGACGTGTGAGACTGCTGATGCTGCTGCTGCTGGCACTCAAACTCGTAAGACGAGACCATGATCGAAGCGGCGTCTCGAATGCCAGCAGGCAGGGAGGAGGTCAGGGAGGAGTCGCTTGCGGCGCGCGAAGACGAGAATCCGTCCTCCTCGTCTTCCTCCTCGTCAGAAGCTCCACCGTTGTCGTCGGATCCACCTGCGCCTTCACAGGAACACCTCCGCCTTCCAAAGTCCACTCTCCACCGTCGCTGTCTGCGACATAAATCACACCGCGACTCAACACCCTCGACACTGAAAACAGGACTCGCGGAGCACCTGTGTCTCAGCGAGGATGACTTCTGTTGGTAGGGATCGAAGGAATGCGCCTTCCCTACGAATCGATGCGAACAGTAGCTGTAACAGGGCTGCTTGTGCTTCTGCGCCTTCCTCTTCTGCTTCCTCCGTTGAATCATGGGAGTGTCGACGTGGACGTCTTTCGGTGCTTTGAGTTTCTCCAAGGCTCGAAGGTGCTCACGGCACAGTTGGACGTGCCCACCTCCATCGTCGCACGACGTGCTCGGAAGGGTTGACCGTTTTGACGGTGCAGCAGATGCGTTCACGCAGCGGCAGTCGTGGTGGCCTCGGTGGACACAGCTGTGATGTCGGTCACACGACGCCTCACACTGGGCAGTCGAGAGTTTCGACTTGGGGTTGCGTCGTTGAAGCCGCTGGGTAAACTTGAAGTCCTCGAACGAAATATCGGAGCTTGAAGACTTGGCCGAAACATCGGTGGTGGATTTCGGGTTGACGGAGCTAACAGGCGGCGAATCGGCCTGAAAAAGATGAGAAATGTGAAGATTTTTCACGAATACGTGGGAATGTGAGTCGAAGCTAGCACCATCACCTCGAGATTTTCGTATTCCCCGACTAGCGGATGTCCACTGCCGCCGCCTCTTTCGAAGTCGTGCGCGAAGGCCACGCGCATTCCCACGTGGCCAGGCGGTGAGTGTGTGAAGGTTCTGCTGCGACCGAAACCAGCAGATAGTTGTGGCGGGGAATTGGCTGCTGTGAGGTCGCTGCTTATACGCCGTTCTGTGGTCTCATGCACTTGTCCCGATGTCGACTGTGGCAAACCGACAATCATGTCCGGAAGGTCAGCTTTAACGGGACTGTCACAACGTGTTTGCCGACGAAAGTTATCTAAATCGAGTTAAAATAATGTCTACTTACGTAGCACACCCAAGCTATACAACGAGTTCTCACCTCCCTTGTCAACTAGTACAATGGGTGGATTTTTGCAAAAAACAAACTACTAATCAGTTTATAAGTAGTGGGTCTATCCAGTCACAATTCCAGTCACTAACCGGGTGTTGCCGACTTGCACATCTCATGCGCGTGTCGTGACCGGCCACTGCCCAGGCAGTGGGGCTGGTGGTGGAAAGAGCTCGACTTGGCAACCATGTTCCAGCCCTGTTGAGAGCAAATCGACGAGGTCATGAGGTCACTGCTGTTGGTGCACGAGTCCTCGTAGTGGTGCTGGTGAAAATGATGATGCTCACGATGATGACGATGGTGGTTGCTGCCATGGCGACTGCTTGGATATTGGTTCCGGCCGCCGTCCGCCTCAGAGAGCACTCTGAATGTGGCGTTTGAGTCGTTGTCCGTTGTGCTGTGCACGCTAGTTTGCTAAATTTCAAGTGAAAGCAGCTTCAGTCCATTTGAACAGTGCGCCTACGGCTAGTTCTCAGTTGAAGCTCAAATTACCATGGGATTGGAGCCACACAGACAGCCATGGTGGCACTGGAAGGCACAGGCATTCACGTAGTTAGACGACTCGAAAAGTTGGTGACCACGTGGAGTCTGGTGGGCGCAACACGACGTTCTGTTGTTACCACGGTTGCTGCCGCCGTTGCTATGGCAAGGAGACAAATGATGCTATGTGACGTCACGTAGAGCAACAGGGATTGGCTTACTTGAAGTCGGCCATTTTGTCCATTTTAATGAATTAAAACACGCATGGCAAAAAGGAAAAGCTAGAAGAATTTGGCTAACATTATTGCTGATGGATTGATTTTTTGCCTTTTGGGTGGCATATTTAAAATAATTAACCATATATCATTGGTTGACAGCGTTAATAAGAGTGGAGTACCATATTTTAGCCGAATAAAGGCAAGTTATAGATGCGAATAATGACCCTACAGAAACATTTTCGTTCGTGTTAAGTACTACTCACTATCCGTGTCTAATCAACCTGCGCTAGCCGCACATTGGCCTAATGCTAGACACATATGACAAAACAAGAGAATCAACAACTAGGGAAGGGAGGGGCTTTTTGGCTTTAAGCAACTTGCTTGACTACTCATTTGAAATAAGTACGTAATCTGTTTAGTCTGATTTGGAGGGCTACAACCAAAGCGGGCCAATCCCAGACCGCGATTTACACAAATACCAATCACAACTACACTCGAACCCTCGCTTACTCCGGGCACGATCCACTCGGCTCGCGAGACTCCGTTCGCCGCTGAGCGTTGCAACGCTGATGGCAGCAGTTCGCTCCGAAGGACTGCGCAGCTACGCCGCCACCACCATTTCCAGAATTGGAAGGTCCGTTGGCGCTTGAAGCGGTGTTGAGCTCCTGACTTGCCGCGAGGTTCGGCGTACTCATGCTGTTGGTGTGGAGCGACTGCTGGAGCAGCAGCGTCTGACGGTACTCCGCCAACAGACGGTGCACCAAAGCCGTCTCCTACGGAGGCGAAGAGCAACGTTTGACCAACTTTTCGCGTGGATGGAGTTGGGATGGCCCAATCAAAACTGGCAGATTTGGCATTGAGTCATTGTAGATATGCTTTATCTCATATCAATTTAGGAGATATTACCAGGCGAGTGACTTAATCTGTATTGATTTTTCGACGACGCGGCTGGTCACTATGATCGAAATCACTTCTAAGACCCTTATACCAATAATTACGCGTTCCATAAGACACAAAGTTGACGTAACAAATTGATCCCCCCGTTCTTTGGAAGCGCTTGTTCCTTGATGGAATTCTTATCAAATGCTGTGCCATGGAATGTGCTGTTCATCTGTTGCCATCGTCGTAAATTCTAACATTCGGAGAGGTTGTGTAACTCATGTAGACTTGTCGTTCGGTGTTCCGAAACCTTGCGAGCGATCCTTTCATACACCTAGTCAGCCTCATTTCAGACTATGATAGGTATTTAGGGATACCTAACATTTCCTTGTGATGCGCTCACTTCTGCAAGCAGAACTGCAACAGTTGCTGTCATGGAACGATATGAAAGTCTTACATGCCCTAGGGTGCAGTCAGTAAGTGCCTGTCGAAAAAAACGGCCACACGATAACTCGAACGACGCTGACATTCAAATGAGCCTTCGAAAATAAGTCCCATACGCAATCATCCGGGGAGGATGTCATTTCAGATCTGCGTGTGAAAATCGCGTGAATTCCGTGTATTTCTCTGATACAACCGCATGAAAGCTTGTCAGGTTGCTAGCGGCGACGTGAAGTGAGAAGTCTGTAAGCTGCTCAGGGCACATGTAGGAAATTCCTTGAGGAATCAGACTCTGGTCAAATCTGCCAGTCAATTCCATTAGTTTGCTAAGGAGACAGCACTTTAAATGCAGTGTAAGAAGTAGTCTTATCTAGTCACTCGAAACACAAATGGCCGATCAATTTTAGTGAGGTGGGGACATCAACGAGATTCAGAGATAGGTTTTAGAGCAATTGACGAGTGTACCTACGTGATCCTCCACACGCAGCGACGTGCTGTGAGCAGGTGGCTGGCTTAACTAATTCAAACTGGGTTAATGCAAAGTTAGGACGTTGAGTAACCAGCTACATGACCAGCACGTGCACAGCCTAGGAGCAAGGCATTCAAACGCACCCTCATTTTGGTCAGATTGAGCAGCTGGTGGATGTCAGAGTTGGTTAGTAAGTGGAGGGGACTTCCACTGCCAGAGAGCGATCGCTGTCTCGGCTGCTGCTGCTGCTGCTGTTGATGGTCCGGTGGCTGCTTTTGAATGGGCGCAACAACCGCCGCCGTCTTCCCACTCGTTGTGCCTCCGCCACACACCGAATACGACATCGTCGACGAGGAATCGTCCTCTTTTTCCCTCCCCATCAGCATCAGCATCATCTCGTCCTCAACGATTGAAGACGCTGGACTGGAAGGTGAGGAGGAATTGGAGCGCGGTACCGACGCCGCCACAGCAACCGCTCCTGCCGACGAAGTCGACGTCGACGTAGACGACGAGGTCATCGAGGAAGAGATCATGACCTGCTGTGAGTTGCTTGTCGTCGGCTGCACTGATTTGCCCTCAAAGTAGACCTGCTGCTGGGCCTGTTGCCGAGGTTCTGTGATGTTGGAGGCGGTGTTCATCTGGTTGATCCACACGCCGGGGTGCTGGACAAGGCACCACGAGGCCTCCTCCTGGCTGCCGTGTGGACTCGGCGGCTGGAGGCAGATCTGAAAGCGGGTTTCAGCGGGCACCTCGTAGAGCGAGCGATGCAGAGGGTAGGAAGAAGACGAGCCGGCAGCAGTGGAGGGAGTTGTCCCTAAAGTAGCCGGTCCCGCGGAGGCGCCTCTTTGCGGAGCGTTGGGGTTGTACCCGAGGGGCGGGTGTCTCACCGGCCCCCCACCGCCTCCTGCTCCCCCCGGGGGCAGCGGAGGTCTGTTGGGTCTGCGGTGGTTCTCGTCAATCGCCCCTCCTCCACCCTCCAACGACGAAGACGTGGAATTGATGGTAGCTGGTTCTGGGCGAATTACCTGAGCGATTCCAATCGATTTCGGCGCGCGGGCCAGCAACTAAAGGATTACACATGCAGAAATTAGAAAAAAAGGACCAAAACCAGTACGCCTAAATACCACAAAAAGCGAGTTCTTGCCTGCGGTGTAGGTGAAGGTGAAGCCTTACTAACAGCCGGGGCATTTGCGGACAACGCCCGGCGAGTTAGCGATTCAGACAGCGCACTCGTGAGGCGCTTGGCCGAGGCAAGCCAACCGTGACCCTCTCCCGTAATCGACTTTCCATCTGCGACGGGAATTTGTCGTGCCAAGGAGCCACGTTGGTTTTGTCCCGGCACAATTCCCTCCTCTCGCCAGTTCTGCTGCAGTCGATAGTGATGCTGATTGAAGCTTGATAGGATGGGGCGAAGGGACACTGCGGCTCCAACACCGGTGTGGGATCCGGCAAGCAGTCGACGAAAACCGTGCTGCTGCTGCTGCTGCTGCTGTGGATCGCCGTCACCATCTCCCCTTCGCGAGGAGTTACTGGAAGAACTTGTCTCCGCACTCGTCGAACACACATCGGACTCGAACTCAGACTCGCTAGAAGACCCCGACGAGGAGTCGGCTAGGCTCATGTCGTAGCGAGCGGCCGCCTCCTGAGCACTCGTAGTGCCCTGTGTAACAGGCAGTTGAGTCTGCTGTAGGCGATGCTTTCTGTGGTGATGGTGCCGCCTCCTCAGGGGTGTTGAATCGACGGATTGCGGTGGTGGCGGCGACGACGGCGGTGACAAACCACCCAAGGTTGCTTGACCCGACAGTTTTGACCCGGTGCCTCTTCGAAGACATCTCGCGACGGGGAGGCAGGCCACGCAGCGGTTTGCGACCATCTGCGAGTCCAACGTGTCAGCGGCACTGCGGACACTCCACTGACCCATCAGGGCTTTGCCTTCGCCCACGTCTTGTGCATTGTACTCGGGGGTCGGTGTTGTTTGGTGGGGCTTCGCCGCCTCGTGTTCCGCGTCCGTGGAACCGCAGGCAGGCAAAGAGGAGCTGACCGGATGGCTGGTGTGGGGCTGCTGCAGCGACGTGAGTGAATTGTTCGTCACTTGGCTGATAGCGGCGTGCATCGAAGCGACGCTGCCGATTGTGGTTGTCGAATTGGAGTTGTTGACCACCACACCTGACGTCTCCGAACCGCCTAAAGTTGGCGAAAGAAAAACAATCAAACACAACTGCATTCGTATCTTCGGTATTTTTCCAGATTCACTTCCTGTTGTGTTTACCGCCAACGTACAAGGCGGCGAGCAAATGCCACAGTAACAAGATTGCTTCCATCTAAGCGTTAGGAGTATGTCAGATGGTTCAGCAGATTTATTTCATATAAAAAGTAGGAAACAACGAATTTAGTTTTGGAAATATTGTCCATCATCTTCAATGGTCTTGTGCCAGCTCTCAGGTACCAAACGAATACCGTCGCGAAAGAAATTTGCAGATTTCGAAGCAATAAAGTCATCGACACCAAGAACACTACAGATTGATTCTTCCTGTGCTTTAGAAGCAACATTTGTTCCTAGATGGAATTCGTATCAAATGCTGTGCCATGGAATGCGTTGTTTATCAGTTGCCATGGTCGTAAACTCTAGTACTTGGAGGGGTTGTGTAACTCGTTCGATTTTCTGAAACCTTATGTCCACTCCTTTCAAAACCGCAAAAGACCTCGAAAATATTTCTGTTTTAAATATTAGATCGACGAGAAAATCTGCAAAATTTAAGCCAGACACCTAATATAATTAACATAACAAACGTTTCCATCACGTACAGTATCTACACTATGCAGTAGATACAGTATGTACATCGATTTTGGCAGACACAAGAACATTAAGAAAAACTAACGTACATTTGCTTGAAAATTTTGGTGAGTTGCCTCCAAAATCGCAAGTGGGCTGAATGAAAAAGAAGAAGAAGAAGAAGAAATCGAAGCAAGTAGAAACACTCGAGGTCAAACGCACGCATGCAGTCGGAGCTGGTGGTCCTTGCAGAGTCAAATTTTCAGTTTACTTCAAACCTCCTTGTTTCTTTGAGTGTTTTCCAGTTTTGGCGGCAAGCACAAAGGCAAAATGTCGACATTCTCAGGCACAATCAATCAGCCTTCCATGCACCGAAATAGTTAAGGCGGATTTTCACCATGCCATGCAAACCAGTTTCATTCAAGTTCATACTGAGGATGTAGACGTTGGAAGTTGAATGCCACTGGCACGAAGCAGCTCTCTACAAGATTACGAGTTCTGAAGTTGAAGCATACACTGGGACTCAGGCTGCACGAGACCAGGTCGACTGTTCGTGAATTACACCAGTTTAGAATCGATGAGAATTGTGAAGTGTGACAACACTCGTCGCGGTCAGACGCCCCCATCATTCACGTGGACACTTCTGTAGGGATTCGCGTTGATTCATGTCCAATAACCCAGTCCTCGCAGCTGCCTTCAGCACCCGTCCCTCCTTCTCACGACCTGCCCGTCAGTCACGTGAGGCCGCTGGTTCATTAACCACTCTGTACGTCCCACCACCACCACCCGTTTTATTCATGTGACCTCACAGACACCTGTATTTATTTCTGTACATGTCCACCGAACCGTAATTGTGCACGACACAACTTGGTTGAGCTGTCTCGTAAACGGTTGTGCCTTCTCCACTCCGGTCTTCGCCATCTTCGCGGGAACACAGAGTAACGTATTCGGCGTAGACTGCCGCAGTGGCCCCGTAGTGGTTCAAGACAACATGCCAGGGCCTTCAACACTTCTTTACATACCAGCCCCACTACGCATTCCACTCATTTGGCCATTTAGTCAATGACCTTCGTTTTTCGTGTACGACTTTTCATACGGTGAGGCGACATACAAAACCAGGTTGGGGCACCTGATGAATGGCCTCTTCAGCCATTCCAGGCACCAGCCCGGAGCAACCTGGTTGATACAACTCACACTAAGACAAGACAGCTTGCGTCTTCCCGTGATTTAGTCAAACTGAGTCATTTTTTAGCCGACTGCACGCGCCCCTCTTCGTAATCGTTTGGTTAGCTGTACACACAGACCCGATTGGTGTCTGAAGTGGGCACACTTACGGTGGGTCGGAAACATGCGCTGCTTGACTGGTCCTACAGGAAAAAAAAACAAGATAATCCCATTAGGCAGGCTGCAGTCAGGCGCAACGTTTTTGTGACTAAAGAAGACGCTGGCTATGGCCGACGCGACTGCAAGGGGGAATTTGGTGGGACCACGTGAATTGAGTCATACTACCCTCAGGATTTGATTATTCCGTCAAACGTTCAGCGCAGTCACCCATTCGGCCAGGTAGCTTATTCTACTCCCCATTGGTAGATCATGGAATACTCTGGGGACTTTTCCGCACAATTGGGATTCGCTAAACACGTCCCAATTCGCACTGGGCGCCAAGTGCTAGCTGATCCCACGAATTCAACTGCACGAATACAATCGGAGCAAAACTGAGTGGGTACTTTGGTCTCGAAGCAGCCAATGAGATTGTTTCATAACGCAGATTTTATGGAGTTTGAAAATAACCAATCACACACTTACCTAACGTCTGTGTCCAAATTCGAAAATAACCAATCACGTACTTACCTAACGTGTGTCCAATAATGGATGTAGCTGTTGTGCATTTGTATGCAGAAATTCCACAGATACCTCGCATCCTGTGTATCCTCCTAGAAAATAATTGTCATTTTTAACTTCAGTGTTCCTATTTTTGGCTTCAGTCATAAACTGCAACTGGGTGTTTTTGTTAAAAAAACTAGCCAAGATGGCAGATTCCGAGGCAGATTTGAACTTACGAAGACAAAGTGTATGGGCTTCGTTTTCTTGAGAAGCTGGATTGTAAATGTCTTCCGAGAGTAGGCCAAATCCTTTATATCCTCCCATCTAAAGCAAATATCGTAGTTTTCCTAAAATTAGTGTCCCGGATGGCACATCCGACAAAGTATTTTGGGGAAATCAAAAAATCATCTACAGTCCACCCTCGATATTTAGCATTATGATAAATCTACAAATAGCACTGTGCGAATCGAGGCTGATTGTGGCAGTACCATAAGTCGTGAAAAGTCCGCAAATATCAGAATTTATTGTGACAGAAGAGAAGATCATGTGGCCAATTATCCGAGTGGGAAATGTCCCAAGAAAAGGTGAGATTAGAAGCACTAGGGTGCAAAGCTCCTTGCCACACTATTCAATTATTTTGGAGAGAGACGCCACCTTCTGTTTACCGATTTTTCACGACGGAAAAACCAAACAGTTCATAATGGTTCATGAGGCGAAAAATCTGAGATATGAATAATCGGAGTGTTAAATTATGCTTGTTTACGAGGTGTGACAGGCCTCCACACTATTCTCTAGCGGATCGGGTATTTTAAAATTTCGGGAAAATACCAAATGATGACCAAATAACTGAAAATATGTCGTTGCAGGGCCGAAAAGTGCAAAATGCTCCAGAACGGAAGCAAATCGGCCGTCCGGTCGATGGAAGTGAGAGCCAATCAGGAACGACATGAAAGCTGATTGGTTGGGTGCACGCGTGCCCACTTGGGCAAACACACAGGCAGCCGTGCCAAAAAAACCCCAGGACATCTGGAGGCGGCTTGTATGCCTTAGTCTCCATTAGGAGTACAAAGTGTAAAACTCGGTATTAGCGGTGCGCAAAAAGTCGCCTGCGTTCCGTAAATACGCAAACCATGATTTCGATTTCTCAACGTACAATTTTAAACCCCAATTAGCAGTAAGGGGCAGCCACATTGCTTACTTTTGTTTTGAAACGGAGGAGTTGAGAGGAGATATTGTTGATATTGTCAAACCGTTCCGAGACACCCCAAGTTGCGCGGCTTCGCCAGTGACTGTCTAACAGAGAACAGGCACGCGTAACTGAGATCAGATGACTGATTATGTGTTGGCCGGACACTTATTAATGCATTGTACGTCAATGACATTTCAGAGGACTGATAACTATTAAAATGAATTTAGCACGTGGAGGAAAAAGGACATAAGCATTGAGCGTCCATGTTGGCAACTCTGGTGCTAGATTTGTATTAGTAAACCACTTACAGAACCAAAGAAGAGTTGAACACCGTAATTGGAAAGTTTGCGGATCTCGTCCAGGTAGTACCATATGGCGTTGTCCTGACTGACTCCACGCAGTTGGCAGTAGCCCCAGACGATATCATCGATGTGTTCGAGGCTCCCAAGCTCAACGCTTCCTCCAATGGCCGACTAATGTGATAGGAATAATTGATTATTGATCAAAGAGCTGTAAATTCTAATGGGAGATTTTAATTATGCAATTACCGTAAAGCTCGTTTTTTCTGATCGCATTTACAGGTATCAAATCCGAATCAAAAATCAAATATACGAACGATTGGGAGTTTGGAATAGGTAATTTATGTGTCCCGAAGTAAAAAACGCGCTACTAGTCGACCAATTTGAGACTTGTGCACTCATTACAGTCACAAATGTAAAGCAGCCTTATTTATCTGAAAAAAGTACTAGAAGTTGAAGACGTAATTGATCTTATACCTACTTACATCTTATACCTACATTTATTTATGAGAGAAAGCGTTAATACGTAAGCAGCATGGCAAATTCCTTGATGATATCCAATTTGAGGGCAATTCAGCCAATTTTGAATACCAAGTGTTACTGCGAATTGTGACGAATCAGTACAGGCCAAAACGATATTTACTTAAATGAACATGTGAAGCAGAGTTGAATAATAGCTCATATTTCATAGTGACTAAATTTTCAGCCATAAAAATATGATGATGAAACATATAAAAAAATCACCGGGAAGTAAAAGATATGGTCTTACCGTTGGGACCATTGGTCTTTCACGCCACAAGTGGGCAGTGGTTTCGAAGTCAACAAAATCACCGTACTCAGCTACAAGAGATTGAACGTTCGAAGCCAACAATTGTAAATAGAATAGCGTACCATAAACAGTAGCATGCAACAAGAACTAACCTTGAAGACTATATGCCATAAGCTTAATAGCTTGCTTAGATGCAATCTTCAGTTGCTTAGTTAGTACATCTTGTCTCAATTGAAGGTAGAACTGACGTCTGAAAAGTAGGTGCCGAAAACGTTTAAAGCATGGATATTACTAAAAATATCAGTCTTTATAAACTCAGGTCAATGAATATTAAACATAGAAAGATTCCTTTAACTCGAGTTTGCACAAAAAAGTCAAATGCGTTGGCAAAAAACCACAGTAGTGTTTTTGAATGGCATAGGGCATAAGATTTTTAATATTCGTGTAAAAAAGGAGATAAGACGTGAAAATGAATGCCTATAAAACAAAAGAATAAAATTAACAGTATGAGAAAAATTTAGAAAGTAAAATGGCTGAAAAGGCCTAAATACAGGTCTTAATAAGAGAGCATAATTTAATGTAACATGGAAAGTGATTAAAGTATCTGATAGCCACATTCAGAATGTTTAATTAAAAAAAAGAGATAAGGAAATGGTACAAAAGGTCAAGCAAATATTTGACTATATACACATAGGCATGCGTACCGTAGTTTTGGGTCTGGAAGGTATTGTGGGTTATCTATAAACAGCATAATGTTCAAGACAAGAGCGTGCTGACGGGCGTATTTATCCAACTGCTTTTTAACTGGCTTGTTTAAGAAAAGCCATCTTTGGTTGTCTGTCCAGGATTCGTATCGAAATCCAAAAAAGCAGGTCTAAAAGCGATTTCAGTCAAGAAAACAATTTTACATATTCAATATCTAGACGTTGAGCCACATATTCAAGAGCATCGCGCCCGGTAGTTGAAGGAGAAACTGTGTATTCCACGCATGATGCATCTAGCGTATATATGGGGATAACAAACAAATCTTTGGCGGACACGTTATACCGATGTGTTCGCTTAAAGTTAAGCTTAAGTGGCATGATGACGGGACCAATAGACCACAAAAGCTGCAAACTGAATCGCCGCACAACCAACCAAAAAGTAAAACGAACTTCAAGGCTGCGCTGAGTTTATTATTTCATTTTTCCATAAAATGATTGAGCTTCTCAAAATTATTTTACAGATAACTTAAATAAATAGACAATTAAAAGCCAACACCATGTTATTTAATTTTTGAATTCACACAAAGTTAATCCTAGCACTAACGAATTTGTCAATGATTAGTGGCTCAGTATCAGACTCCTTCCAGGAATAGGAAAACAAAACCTACTGACTAGGATTTAACACAGTAAAAATCCTACCGCATTTGAGCCCAGGTTACACAGATGGTTCCTTTACTATAATTAATACCTGAATTAGTTTGGAATTCACTAAATCCCTCTGTCAGTAACGAACAGAATGTCGTCAAAACCACTAGTGTCCACAATGACTTCACGAGAACTTTCACCATTCGCACCTACTAATGGGTACCCTAGACAAACAATTCCTTCATTTCACCCATCTCATAATTATTCGATTGCATTAAAAAAGGAGGCTTTCGCGCTTTTGCATGTTTATTAGATAAGACCACGCTATGAACCCTACATAAATTACAAGGAGGTATGTTTGAAAGACATTACTCCTCATCCAATTCTAATATTACATCTGCAGTCAACGGAACAGGACACGTGGTGGCATGCGGATTGCGCATTAGCTGGTCTTTGCTCATAAGGCCCCTTCCATTGCACATTCTTGGCGGCCCAGCTTCATTGCCAGCAGGAGTGGTCGAGGTGGTTGGTAGAACAGTTGATAATTGCGTTGCATCGGACTCTTCGCTCTTTTCCTCATTTCCAGGACATGATGAAGACATATGAGGTGCTTCATCACAACCTAAAAATTAATAAGACACCTTACGCACAGATCGACCTCACAATGACTTATCATGATAGTGTCATATAAAAAAGACGGATCACAAGAACGGCAGTAATCAAAGTCATGAAATCAGTAGACAAATATGTGACCTAAATGAACACAATTCGTGAAGTCATGAAATCAGTCAACAAATATGTGACCTAACTGAACACAATTCGTAAAGTTGTTGAATAATGTCCTATGTGGCGTAACCAGTTTGTAGTATCTGCAGTAAATCAAGATATAAGTAAAAAGGAGATATTCAGCGACAACAAAATGTAGTTCTTTTCTGATATAATAGCACCTAAGTAATCATTATACATAAAAGTAAGAATTCAGCCACACACATATGTACACAGCAACTTAGGATTCGCACAATATTAATCAGTAGAATTCGGCAGTGATCAGAAAAACAACAGATGTTGATTTCAGTGATTTTGTTATAAGAAGAAAGACAAAATGCATTGAGGCATTTTCTTAGGTGTGAAACGCATCCATGAGCATAAAATTAAGCCTACAATTGGAAGCCGCCTCGCTGGAGGCATTTTCGGCGGAAATCTGACCCAGTTCTTTCTCAACTGGGGTTTTCTCTGTCCCCTGTCGATCAAGTGCCTGGTCTCGAGTACACTCGTCACTTCTGCATTTTCGCAGATGTTTCCGCCTCTGCTTATTATTAATTGGACCTGCGGGAGGCATAGGCGAAATGCCACCACTGGACGTCTGCATTTCCGTCAGAGTGATACTGGACGCAGTGAAGCTGTTGTGCCTTCTGCGGCGTTCTGATCGACGGGCGTTTTTCCTGCGTGTGGAAATAAACATCTTCAAACCACGCGAGGACAATGATTTCGCAACTAATACAATGAATCACTAGCTCAGACTAGGATAAACTTTTGCACTTTCAGGCGATTAAGCACTTCACATCGGAACTTATCAAATTAATTTTAGTCAAGTTTGACAAACTTTTCCGCATTTGTTGGTGCTAAATCGGCCCATGTAGTAGACTTGAAAGAATCGGGTGCTTTAAGCAAATTCGATCAAAAGATCCTGCCGTAGACTCCACAAACATCAATGAAATCTTTAAATGTGTTAACGAAACCGTCTGGCACTTCGAACTTGTTAAATAGCATGAATGTCAGTCGAGAATCAAGTAATCAGAAGTCAACAAGCTCACGCTTTGTTTCGAAGCAGAACATGCAGGGTTTGTACAGGGTCGTGGGGTGAAAACGAGACGTTCTCATCCTTTTTAGAGAAATTGACCGAGTGCAGACGTCGTCTGCCGATTTTGCGTTCGTGACCGCAGTCGTCGCAGGAAAAGTAGTCAGACCTGTGGACAGGAGGGAAGTCGGAAGGCGCCAGCTCATTCTCGCTGTTCGATGGAAACTCGTCAGAACACAGGAGGTGTGTGGAGACACCGATACTACCGCCGATGGGCGCTTGGATGTTACCATCCAGGCTGCTTTCTGCAATACGACACAGGAAATAAATCATTTCTGCTGTGTTAAATATAATACAGCCGGGTGGAATAACATATCAGAACAACTTGAGGTGCCATGATGAAAACCTGGGGTTAGGAATATTGCCTTTAACACAGACCAGACGCAAGGTGGCACTACGGATCGGCAGATGACTTCGAACCCTTAACTTAAGAGGCAAGCTGGAATACCACTAATAAGTGTATGACTCAATTTCTGCAGACTCTCCTCTTAGAGCTTAAAGTTATACTTTGTGGTTTTGAAAGGATCGCTCGCAAGATTTCAGCATACTGAACAACAAGTCTACGTGAGTTACACAACCTCTCCGAATGCTAGAGTTTACGACGATGGCAACAGATGAACAGCGCATTGCATGGCACTGCATCTGATACGACTTCCAACAAGGAAAAAGCGCTTCCAAAGAACGGGGGGATCAATTTGAAGTGTCCTTGGTGTCAACGTTTTGGAAGTGGTGAATTCGATCTTCGTGATCAGCCGCGCCTCGGAAGTTTGAAGAACCAGAGTTGGAAGGTCTGCTCAAGTGAAGACTCGACGCAAATGCAACAAGAGCTTGCACCAGCTCAGTTAGGAGTCACCCAAATAGCTGTTTCCAAGCGCTTACATCTTATGGGAAAACATTTAAAACATTGAGAATTTCGGTCCCCACCATGTGTTGACCGAAATTACCTTAGGTCAACGTGTGAACACATGCTTTTCAAAGCTTGCTCACCAATAACAGGCAATCAATAGACCCATTGTGGAAAACTATGTCGGGTGATGAAAAGCACATTTTTTTACGAGAATTCCCATAGTGAATAAACAGTTCAAAACGCCGGACGATGAGCGTGAATTAGTGGCGCAAGGTAATAGAAAACCATGGATAATGTTTTCAAACCTAAGTTCGGTGTTCTATATTTAAAAAAAATTATTTTGCTGAAAAATCTTTAAAAAGGAAGCCATACACCTAGCATCAAAACAGCCTCCCCCGCAATCTCCAAGATATCTTTGGTTTGCTCAAACGCAAATTGATCTGAGAAGTGTTCGGCATGAACTTTTGACGGATTAAAAGAAACCAAAAACTACCGCCCCCGTCACCTGATATTGAGCGTTGTTTCAGAATTCCCTTCAGAGGCACCACCGTGTCCGAGTCGGCACACGGTTTCCTGCAGGTAGTCGGAGGAGGAGGAGCTGAAGGCTGAACTGCAGCTTCCGGCGGTGCTTCGGTTTGATTCTGGCCTTCCAAGCTCGGTTTGCTTGACAACTCAACGCAGTCGGATGAGTGGACAGTGAGGCAGAGGCGTGACCTTTGCCCAGCGCCGTTGGCTGGACACACCGATAGGTCGGTCAAGTCAGGCGCGGCTGCCATAACCGGCACCTCCTGGTCCAATCAAAATACATTAAACGCGCTTTAAAACACTACGATGCGCAAACAAGCACCACTGGCTTTGAATAGAAAACAAATAGCACCAAATGATGGGAGGTCGTAAAACTAAGGAAACACAGCACGGCACTCAGAGAAGAGCAGTTTAATAGGGGTTAAACATTGAGTCGTATGATGGAAAAGGCAGCCTACATGACATTCTCCCAACCCAATCACTACAGAAACACGATTTTAAAGCACAATGACTTATAGATACGGGTGGAATAAGGTAATTGTACCTGTAGGCCTGGTCCGAGGGCACGACCAATCGCAACAGAGTCCCACCAGCCACAGGCGGCGGGTTTCTCGAAGATGAGGGCCACATTGTTGGTGGAGACGTCGCAGCGAAGCAAACGCGGCTCGCCCAGCTCACCGTCATCGTCGTCGACGCCGCCGCCGGCATCACCGGGCGGTGTGTCGGGTCTGGGGGCCGGACAGTGGAGAACAACACCCCAATTGAGGGTACAACCACCGCCCCCACGACTCGCACAGGTCAGCATCAGACGGAGAGGACAGTAGGAGGGATCGTCGGCCTTGTGGCTAAAGCCGGACCACGTCAGCTCCAGGGAAGTGGGAAGGACGTTGCGGACGGAGAGAACCACTACGAAGGAGGCCGGATCCTGACGAACTCGAACTAAGGCCAATGAGCTACAACGGTGTACAGGGCAGATCAGGACGTGTCACCTGACGAAATTTATGGGACTGGGTTACTTACTACGTTTTCGGAACCACCAACCTCGAGGGTGGTAGCTTTTCCGTTTTAACCGAACACTGTGCCTGGGCAGTCGACTCGTCACCATGATTGGTGTCAGTTTTCGAGGTTTTTTCAATCAGACCTGAACCCGATTCAGAATCACTGCTTGCAGTGACCCCGGGTTTGACTCCGACACCCGCTTCTGCCCGTCTCTTGTTCCTTTTTCGCCTCCGTTTTTTACAATTGCTACTTCCATCTTCTGGTGCAGCTGTAGACGACAGTACCTCGATTAGGGGCTGCGGGTCATTCGTTGGTTGGTTGTCTTGTGTTTCGTCAACGTGAGACATCGGTAGACTTGGTTTTTCAGCGGGTATAACGGGAAGCGTGAGCAAGAGTTTGCTGTTGGCCTTGTTAAATTTGGCTTTGCCTTTATCCGGATCCACAGGATAGGAGAGGTCAAGATCCAGCTGATATGCGACCGGCTTTTCGCACTAAAAACAGAGGCACACTACTTACCCAGTACTCACGATCGGCATTCAAATAGCAGACACACAATCACACAGCGTTCAAGTGCTACGGGAATCTGGACAGGGAATTACGCGAATGACAACCGAAGATTTTTCAAAAGCATGACTGCACAGCAGTTTCGAAGGTGTGGTATTTAAACCTTGCTAGTAAACTGCATTACGGTGCACTCTTGAATCGGGCAACAATGTTAAGGAATGAGTGAAGGCATGCACATCTAGCGACCAGAAAACGGCCCACGAATTCGGCATAAACCCACTCAGACAGAGTAGTATTTAAACTAACAGTGCGCAATTCACTCGCATGCGGCCCTGTTTACAAAGTCGGGCACAGTGGTGAAATCGTTTCGTCATGCAAAACAGACGCATTCCAGCATCCCCGTGTCTACCCACACAGGCCCCGGGGAATTGTGTGTCGGTGAATGCTTCCTCACACGAACTACACGCTTGCCTGATTCCAGACATAGCGAATGGTCTCCGGACACAAAAACAACCGACCTGTGTCCGGCTTGTTCCTGCAGAAGACTTAACTTAGCATCGACATAAGTCAACAATCGTGGTGTTCAAGCAATAAGGGATAACCCGTTAACGAGGTCACATTGAGTCATTAGAACTCGCTGCCTGACTTAAATGTCCGCTTTTCGTGGTCACAATTGAAATTACCATCCCAGGCAGCTGAAACTAACAAATAGCTCACGATCTAGCACGGGTTTGGTGCTCTCGAAATGCTTGCTTAGACGACCCAAATTCTCAATCACGAATGACGACTTTGAGTCTCGGAAACCACGAACAGGAATTGCGGATGCGCAGATTTCAAGTCCAGTCCATAGCCAGAACAGTTTATTATGGCACGTAGGTGCGGTTACTTCACTAACAGTACAACAACCGATGAGACTAAACGAAGTAATTAGATACGATATCAAACACAGGAGGCCTTGGTTCAACGCTAGGGCAAAGTAGGTATTTCGTTTATAAAATTGCTAGACACTCGGTAAATCACAGCATTTTATGATGCGCGTGTAGCATAGGCCGTTATTACCGACACTAACAGCAACAACTTTGCGATACATAAATTCTCGTCCCTGTGCGTAAGACACTGCTGTTACCCACCGAAGTGATTTCCTAATTTCATTGAACAACGGTTTCTACCGAACACATCAAATCTGCCTAGATGTTTCGAAGTTATTTTC